>JAODUE010019685.1:0-17115 GCA_027564755.1 Amblyopsis hoosieri | reverse complement strand
CCCCCCCCCCCCCCCCCCCCCACCCCCCCCCCCCCCCCCCCCCCCCCCCCCACCCGCCCCCCCCCCCCCCACCCCCCCCCCCCCCCCCCCCCGGCCCCCCCCCCCCCCCCCCCCCCCCCCCCCCAAGCAAACGCGTTACTTCAGACCCTTAACCAGCGCAGTTCATTTAAAGCGCACACGGGGAGCAAGCATGCAGCCAGACGCACGCCATCACCTCTGCTGTCGGCCGAACCGGCTCGGGGCCGTCCCGGATGGTCTCGGGGGGACATCCAGGGGAACGACAGCATGTCGGCCTCCTCTCCCGCTTTGTCCCCGCGGAGGAGCTGGGCGGGGGAGGAGGGAGGGGAGTAGAAGGGAGGAGGAGAGGGGAAAGAAGAGGACAACGAAGAACAGAGGGGAGAAGAGGGCGACGCGGCCCCCTCCGAACCGGAGGTGCCCCCTGCGTCGTGCGGTTCTCGCTGGTCAGGGCTGAGGCCCCTGGGGTCAACCGTGGGAGAGGAAGGCCCCCAGAGAAGGGCCTCCATGTCTTCCAGGCCAAACTGTGAGCTGGTCATCATCATGGTCATAGTGGCTGTTGTTGGTAACGAACAGGGCGCGCCGCCTCGATATCGGGGAGGTGTCGTGTTCTTTTTTGCTGTCGACTGCAGCAGAGCTGAGGGTTTCCACGAAGGACCTGAGGAGGACAATACGACAACGCTGTCATATCTGACACGGGCATATTATTATTATTATTATTAATAATAACAAATATTGACAAATATGTGTCATTATGTGCCAGACGTATATAGGCATGTGGAGAGGGGAATAATACTACAATGTTTGCCATGTTCAGAACTGCCCCTATTAGGCAATGCATCTGCTCTACTCCATTGTAACCCCTCAAGTCATACGACTCTGACGTCAATGTGTTTCCTAGCAACCAGACATGTAAAGTCCCACTGCATTCACATCCCCTCCCCACCCTTGCACCCAACCCCACCCCTCTCTCCCTCTCTCTCTCTCTCTCTCTCTCTCTCTCTCTCTCTAAGCAGCCATTTTGACCAGTTGAAAACCCGTTTTCTGAATGCCACGCTGCCCTTCATAAAATAGCCAATCTATATAGTATGGAAATGTAGCAATATGGTTGAACACGATTAAAGTGCTACAATGTAACATAATAATAAAGACAAATACTTTTGTCACGAGCCACATGGCACCAAATAATTCTGTCATGATTTATTATCAATTATATGCAACCGCCTATATAAAGCTATAATAACAATCATCTAATAATTATGGGGATTAAGGATTGAAATGTCTTATTATTAATAATAACACAAGCAATGATGGTAAGGCGCGGGCGGGCGGTGTAGGCCCAATAGCTTTAATGAGAAATAAAATAATACTTACGTCATTTTGTTAAATAAGAAAAGGCTCAGTGCACTGGTTGGATGCACTGTTGAGTTGGCTGCTGCTGGATCGCTGCACACTTCTACACGGCCATTTCGCCCAAAAGAGCGTTGTGGTTGAATGCAGATAATTCGTTCGGTGATCGTTAGAAAGGAAAATGGCGATGGCAAGGGCGCGATGCAGATTATAGATCCCACAAGCGCGCCGTGCGTATCCGTCCGCGGCACACGTTGTATCACTGCGCCAATGTTTATATCTAATAGTTCACGTTAATAACGTTAAGTAGGCCTATATACTTATATACTATTACAACACAAGTTATTAAATCGAATCAAACATGCACACACACATATATAAATGTTTAATTATTATTCAGTTATCTATTATTCTATTTTATAGGCAATTGGCCTATTACATTTATTTAGGCATAGTAGTGAGAGCGGAATAGAAGGTCAAATGCTATAGGCAAACCTGAAGAGATTGAGTCTTTTAGCAAAAGAGGTGACTGGTGACATGTCGTATGTGCAAGGGAAGGGGGAAGAGTCTCGGGGCAGAGCAGCTGAAGGCCCGAGCCCACATGGTGGAGAGGTGGAATGGGGGGGTAACGAGAAGATCTGTAGAGGATGAGCGGAGAGATCGGGAGGGAGGGTATATGTCAGGAGAAGGTCAGAGAGGTAGGAGGGAGCCAGATTGTGGAGGGTATGTAAGGAGGATAATCTTGAAGTTTATATGGAACTTTACAGGAAGCCAATGTAGTTGAATCCGTACAAGAGTGATGTGATCCATTGACCTTGTGTTTGTGAGGATCCTGGCAGCAGAGTTTTGATGTGTGATTCCAATGAAAGGGAGTTATCAAAGTGACACCAAGACTTTTCACAGTTGTTGACAGTGGGATGGGAAGACCGGCAATGTTCAGGCTGAAGTTGTCTTGTGTGGGGAGAGCCAATGAGCAGGACCTCTGTCTTGCTGTTGTTGAGTTTAAGGGCGTTTAGAGTCATCCAGCTCTGGATGTTGTGAAGGTAGTTGGTGAGGGAGATGGGGGGAGGGATGAGGTGGGTTTGGTTGAGATGTAGAGCTGGGTGTCGTCCGCGTAGCAATGAAAGTCAATGTTGTGGTGTCGCATGATAGAGCCCAAGGGTGGGAGGTATATAGTAAATTGCAGAGGACCCAGCACCGAGCCTTGAGGAACACCCAGTGGGACTGTCGCACATCTCAATTTGTGAGATTATAGTTGGACAAATTGTTAGCAGCCAGTGAGATAGGAGGCGAACCAGGAAAACGCAACTCCTGCAACACCAATACCAGCCAGATGTTCCAGGAGGAGTGGGTGGGAGATAGTGTTTAAGGTTGCAATCAGGTCAAGAAGGATAAGGATGGACAGGAGGCCGGAGTCAGCTGCATGGAGTAGATCATTGGTGATTTTTATTAGAGCTGTTTCAGTGCTGTGTTTGGGACGGAATCCAGACTGAAATGGTCCTAATAGATTATTGGAATTCAGATGATTGAGAGGCCACCACCCTCTTAAGTGTTTTGGAGAGGAAAGGAAGGTTGGAGAAGGGGCGGTTGTACAGGTCATTGGGGCCAGCACATTTTTAATTGTTTTATAAACATTTTTTAATTGGACAGCTGCCGTTGGCGAGTGGAGTTAATTGTGTCAGTGAGTAGGCGAGAGATGGCATCAGGTTCATGAGATCAGAAGGATTAATGGTTTTTATGTTTCTGAATGTGATGTGTAAATGAGTCAATAAAAAGCAATACATTAAAATTTAGTTGGAGTGAGGTAGATACAGTATGTCAGTGGACAAGATCGGAGATCAAGTCTGAAGTAGACTTTACTTGTATAAAAGCTTGGACACACGATCAGCCTACTTGACAGAAGAGGTATTTTGATGACCAATTACAGGCTACAGGTCCATAACTCAATGACCAAATCAGATGTTACATTTTAAATGAGTAAATTACACAAGTCTGAGTGTTTGCAGGTCTTTGTAAATCTGGTAAATAAGTGTAGGATTATTGCTTAAAATAAACTACGACTGAAAGTAAATAAAGCACTACACTAGCATATTGCTATAAATTAGGCTCTATACAAACTTGTGTTACAATGTTAACAACCAATGTAAATATACAATGCCCACTTCCTGATATTACAGACATGCTTACAGGTATCACATGTTCAGCACGAGTTGCCTAGTGGTGACAGTAGTGCTAATGAATAGAACAGGATGAGGCAACATTTTAATAGACGTCTCTTGTAGACAATGGTGACCGCTGTCCTCTCAATATTGGAATGATATGCACACAACTTAAGGTCAGCAATGGTTCTGGATAAAGCACCTTTCCCTTCAATACTAGGGTGCTCCCAACATATGCTCTGCCCTACCCAGCGGAAATGCATTGAGAAGGCTAGGGTATTGTGTGGTGCGGTCTGCACCACCATGTTTGTGTTCCATTTACAGAGTCAAGGATGTCTACTAGGAACATCAGATGATTTTTCAGCACGCACAAAGAATGGGCCGCGAGATATTTGCTGAATTTGGCAAAAGGTGTATTTATTTACAGTTGCTGACTTAAAGACACTTAATATACATTGTGGACATTTTATTACAGAAGACTGGAATAAAATAACAAAAAAGGTACAAATATACAAAATATTTTTTATTTTTTTTTTATTTTTTAATCATTTTCTACCTTATCTAAATTCACACACAAACAACACACTAAGGTCTTCAGAGCCTGATAAACATGTCCCACACATTATTCAGTTCATCCAACGCTTCCTGAAGATTTTCCGTTAGCAGTCGGACCCTACTTGCAAACTTGCTCTCACTTGACTTTTTCATCTTTTTACTTTTCCTCTCTGTGAAATACAAGTCCAGTTCCTTACCAAAAGCATCCAGCAGTCTCTCTGAGGACATCCAGACGGTGGCTACAAGCGGTGACTTGCTAAATACGTTCTGGGAAAGTTCAGCCACCCTCAGAGACTCTGGATCAGCTCCAGCTCTCTGTAACCTAGAAAGGTCATGCCTCCTCAGCTCGTCCATTCCAGAGTGGATAAACAACAGGCATCGATCCACATCGCTGATGCTCCTCTTGTAGTCTTGGATTATCTTTTCCACTTTCGTTCTACCTACCACCTTCTTGTTAGCAATGGCATTGTGGGCACCCATGCCCCCAGCAGACACCACCATGCCAGCACCCACAGCGGTTGCTACCAGTGATGCCCCCAAGGTTACAGGAGCCAGGGCAATGCCAACCATTGCTGCCACCCCTCCCACGGCTCCTGTTGTGCCCCCTGCGATCCCCATTGTTTTGTTCTTCTTCTCCAGCTTGTCCAGGCTGTCGGCCACGGTTGAGAACTCAGAGATGTGGCCGCGCAGGACGTCGTTGCGTTTCATCATGAGGAGGTCGAAAAGGCTCAGGGCCTTTTTCACCAGCATGGCTCTCTGGTGAAATTCTCTGCATGGAGAAAACACAAGACGCATGCTGTAAAAACAACGCAATTCATTACTGTACAGCCGTTTTCTGAATAACCTATACCGCGTACATGTGACACTCATAAATACATCAAAGGTCTGAAAGAAACCACCACACCTCAAACCCTCCTGTCTCCAATGCAAAAAACAGTGGCCTAAGAGTAACATAGTACAGGGCATATATGGCAAATGGATATAGGACTGAATATTATTCCAGAAATTCTCAGTTAGCTTAGCAGTAATATCAGCTGTCATCTACTGTATAGCAAAATGCATAATACAGTTGCTAAATTGATATATTACATGTCAAAGGCAACAAAAGCCTATACCAGTAGTCACATTTAACAACAATTCAGCAGTGGTTGTGTGGGACGTTGATGATACGTTTTAAGTATTTTCTCACAAACAATACCTGGTTTCATCCTCTATGCTGAGGCCATACGGAAATGGGACTACATTATCAGAGGCTGCAGAAAAGCAACAGACAGATGGGTTAGATAATGTACATACTTGTTGTGTCTGGTAGGCGGTACACTACAATGACCTATGACACAGTACCATTCTGTGTAGCAGCTAAAGGCTGCTTTTAAACACGTTCAGTTCAGCTGTGTAACAGTCGTTCCTGCATCCTATTTGGTCAAATGATTATACATACACACACACACACGCACACACGCACACACGCACGCACGCACGCACGCACGCACACACACATATGGCCGCTGTAATAACTAAAAAAAGTATCAGGTCCAAGACAAACCTGCCAAACCTGTATTTATGCTAGCAAACCATCTCAACGGAATTTAAAAGACAGTTTAGCATTTGATGGACAGGGCTGGTCCGACTCCACTACCTGTATCCTGATGTCCTACAGTATACAGTACTTAGGGCCCCGTCCAAAGTTAAGTTATTTAGTGAATACAAATAAGGGAATCTATTCATATGTTGTCATTATTTCTCAGACATGCAGATCTGACCAATTTAGTAACAGATAGAAATAATTTAAAACATATTACAAGAAAACCATACATAATCAAAGTATTTCCATACTCACGTGTCACGGATTTCAGCCAATTTAAAAGAGTATTTAAGTCCTGTTAAAACAAAAATAGGTATTATTGTTTTTTATTTTAATCATCTATTATAAAATGAACAGCTACAAAATGTGTGTGTTAGAGAGTGCATGTTCACCTGTGTGTTACTGTTATCACTCTGGTCTGGCAGAATTTGGAGGTATAAGGACTCCTCTGTCTCAGTGCTGGACAGCGACAGGCTCTCTACTGATGGCGGAGGTGGAGGGTCAAACAAGGGTGGGTGTGGCCGACCCTCCGGCCTGTCAGTCTAGGCAAAGACGATTAAATGTTTACTGTACTGTTAGCTACTTACTTAAAAGCTATTAATTCAAGTAGAAGAAGCTGTATTGAACATGTGTGTTGCTGTTATAAGAGGTGGTTGAGATATGCCCCCATGCAGGGCATAACAGGGCATACCTCACCATGAACAATCATGGTTGAGTGTCATGAGATCTTTTATTTCAGTAAATACTGGACACGTGTTTATAGTTAAAGGTGTCATGGTGTACCAAGCTTTGTTCCCCTTACATGCATTTGCATCAAGTCTAAAGATAGAACTACACCAAGACGTGGACTAGCGACTGGGCGTCTTCTAGCGACAGCCTAATTACCATTTCTGTTGTCGCGATTGTGCGTGGAACACGCACAATCGCATGCTCATGCGAGGATGCTCTTTCAGCTACCTTCTGAGTCTGCGCGGACAACCCAGAAAACAGCAACAAGGAAGCTGCGGGACTATTACTGACAGCTAGTAAAGAGCAAACCACAACACTGACACCAAAATCTAGTAGCCTAGTGCTTGCGTTGTCAAATGTAGGCCTTTCTCTGCCTTTTGTTAATTCAAAATTAAATGAAGAGAAGACAAAGGAGTCATAGGGAACATAAACAGGCGAACAACACGACACATATCCATGCATTTGCCGTGATTTGGCGGTATCATGTTGAAATGCAAACAGTAAACAGTTTATTTGTTTTTGGGCTGCTGAAAGAAATAATTCTCACTTTTATTAGCTTTTTGTGGATAACATGTATAAATTACCTAATTGTAATTAAGCAAATATTACATTTTCACATAATAATCCCTAATGTTTTGTTTTTTTGTTTTTGTATTTATTTTGAAATTGCCTGAATTACTACTGTACAGTACCGTGCCAGTTTCAAAGCCTTCATCAAATGCCGGGAGTCTTTTCAACATGCCAGGTTTGTGGCATGGAGGAGCAGGTGGAGGGCGGACTGGCTTAAGTCTCGTATAGCGTGGTGGGTAGGCCTCTCTGGGTGACTGGGAGACACATTCAGAGTTACAACAATATGCATGCTGTTCCTAATAATATACTTATCAAAGTTTGAACAAAACAAGCAAAAGCAGCTTTTTAAATTAATATAATATGAATAACTATAATAAAAATAGCTTACACTGACCTCCACAATCGTTTCATAGTTATTTTGGTTTGCACAGTAGACCTCTCTAACTTCTGGTTGGGATTTGGACCTGGGCATGGGTTTGGGCTTGGGCTTGACTGCAACCTCCGTCTGAAATGGTTTTAAATCATGAAACACATTTCATAAGCCTTGTCCACCTTGATTTAGAAGGCAGTAGCTGTGTTATGTTAGATTAGATCAGGGGTGGCTAACCCTGGTCCTGGAGAGCCACTGTCCTGCATTTTTTAGATGTCTCCCTGCTCCAACACACCTGATTCACATGAATGGGTCGTTATCAATCTCTACAGAAGCCTGCTAGGCTCCTGACCAGGGTTGGGGACTCATTAGGCCTATGGTCACATTACAAAATACTTGGCCTTCCAATCCAGAACACACAACTTTAAAACTTTAAAGAATTTTAGACCCTTAGTTTGATACAGCAGCCAGAGAATATGCACATGTAGCCCTCATATTCATCAGTGGACTTTACCTCTGGTATGTCTATCTCTTCATAGACCGGCTCTGATGAGGAGCATTGTTGGAGGTTGTTGCAGGTGTCTGTTGTTTTTGATTTCATCAGGTGTTGTAACTTGGGGGGTTTGACTGGCTGAGGGGATACATAGTGAAAGAACGTCAAGATGTCCCCAAGATGAAATGCTTTGGTATGGCTACACCGCAATCTAATTGTCACCGTTGATAGAACTAGAGATAAAACTAATCAGACAAGTATTCCAAAGACTATTCTTCTGTGTTCTTGTGGTCATGTGATGGTCATATTACTGGTTTAGCTAGCTTTGACTTTTAGTTTATGCCTGAGCTATTGACAAGCATGCAACAACGACATCTCAGACATTTAGCTTGACTAGCCAAATCTTTTTTTTGTTATACTATGCTGCTATATTAATTCAACTAGCAACTATGATTATAGTTGTTAAATAGCAGTTGTATGGTCTAATTTGTTGGGTAGATGTTGTATTATATTTCTATTATTTTACAACTCATATTTCAGACCTACCTGAGAAATCCACTAAATTCTATATGGTAGTCTATTTATAAATATAAAAATAAAAAGATATTCTATTTTATTTGTATTCTGTTCATTCCAAAAATGAGAGAAAGCACTCAATAAATTAGAAAATGTTCTTACCGCCATGTTATATTCGAGTGGTTGTTATCTGTTCTTGCTATGCTGTTTGTTATCACCAATTGCTTTATTCTACACCGCTTTAATCCACATCTGCCATGTAGTGGCGTTCCAGGTCGGGTCCAGAGCCCTTTGATCGGTTACTCTATAGACTGCTGTGTGAACAAGACAGAGAGGCGGGCGGATCTCGTTCTTGTAAAACTTGATTTAAAGGTGGAGTCAGTGATGCTGGAGACAGATTGTTGACATTTGGGACTGGATCAAAACAAAAACACCCCCCTCCCTTCAATGCCCCTATAGGGCGCTCCCACAGAAACTCCGCCCTACAAATTGTAAACGCATTGTTAATGCTATAGCTACTGTGGTAAATTCTGTGTTGAGGTCTGCACCATTTTGTTTGTGGTCTTATTTACAGAGCCAGAGACCTGTAAGACCGGGTTCTTTCTGTTAGTCTGACTTATTTTCCATTCATTCGGATTCATAAAGCAAACTCAGCATAGTCTATAAGGTCAGTATGGCAACTTATGCTGGGCTGGGGCACATATGGCGGTGGGGACAGAGGGAATACATTACCCCAGTTTAATAAGGATCTAAATCATCCACCACCACCAAAACCCCACCCCTCCCCCTTCCACTGGGACCTCCGTGACTCGGTACCTGCCCGAGAGTGCTCCTAGGTTGGATACATTTTCAAAGAGATCCCGGCGGAGCTCCGGAGGTGTGAATGTATTCACTTATTTAATTGTCATGGGATGAGCAGTGGCTCATTCGCATTAGAGTAAATCACTAAACGTAATTAAACGTCCTTAGATAATGAGCTCCTATAAATAATCTATGTGGTAGTTACATACAGATTTCACATAATTTGCATTAACACCTCAAATAACTGTGTCAACATGTGGAAAAGGGGCATATTGTGTCCCCTTTTAAATTATGTGGGTGCTGGGCAGGGAAATGACAGATGCATTGCAAAGACACTTTAGTTTGCATTTTGCACCAGGTGTAATATAGGGCCCATTATCTTATTTTAAGATAATGTTTAGTTATGACTTCCTATAACTCATTATCTGCTTTGGCCAATTAAAGCACACCAGGATTTCTCTCACATCAATCTATATCTCATAAATACACAACAGGAAAGACAAAACAAATTGATTGAATAGAGGATTATGTAATATTTAACACGTTATATAATTGACCATACAATATTACCATTGATGACATCACATGTGCACAGTACAGTGCAATTAGTATTGATAATAACATAACTTGAATATGTTCAGGGTCAATTGGACCCCAAAGAGTTTAGACCTATGACATTTGGAATAGCACAAATATAAACAGCTTTATATTTGTCATGTCAATAGTTATGTTTTACACTGGATGTGAAATGAAGTGCTGAAAAGCAGATTTGATATCTGTGACCTGACTGGTATATCAGGTGGGACCAGGAACAACGTTTATGTCTTTCCTGGGAAGGTTACTAATTTTTAGAGCTGAAGTGTCATTTCTTACTTCTTGGCTCTGGTTGGAACTGAGATGCATTGTGGGGTCAACTTAGAAGAAATCACTCTCATACCAGAAGCCTTCCTTATACCTTCATCCATATTTGCTGCTATAATTTTTTTCTGAACCTGAGCAACAGTCAGAATATCTCTTTAACATCTTCTGTGTGTTTATTGGGGATTGAGGTGGAATAGATTTGAGTCAATTCTACACTAAATAACAGCTAGAACATGAACATTATGCACATTCATATATTGCATATCAATGTTTTCTAGTTTCTGGGAACCTGAACAAAAGTAGAATTCTTTGTAGGGGGTGTCACAAACACAATTTCAAAACAAGCCATTGTAAATTAGTTGTGGCCATAAATTAGGAAAAGTATTGGAATATCAAGTGGCTTCCCAAAAGCAATACAAGATAAAAAATAAAATGTGAAAGCCATGTCACAGGTATAGATAATAACACAAGACATATGTAATGGAAACACAATGCCCAAAGCTTCTTGAAGGAAAGAATGTTAGGGGTCAAACGGTTAAATATGCTCACTATTATATTTTTAACATGTTATCAGAAAGCTTTTCAAACATTTGCGCAAAGAAAGTAAATACGCTGCTACAAAACTAGGTCACAAACACTTTGTTCAGACAACTCGTGACCTGTGCATGGGTATGGGAGGGAGCGAATTGAAAAAGACGCGTCACATTGAATCTTCCAATAACACCATCTAGTTCGTTCTTTCACCAATCATGGAAGTCGTAAACGGACATAAACGAGTTATTACAAAAACTGCCGAATGTGATTCACGGATGTAACATAGCTAGTGCCATTAGAAAGTGTTTTGTTTTCTGCACGCCTATTCATACTTAACGACTATTGCAGTCGGCTATATTTTTTCAAGAAGAAAAAAATGACACGACTAGATATATTAATGATCGGGGTGCTATTGATAGCACACAGCGCTGCAATCATAAGGTAGGCATATTTGCATGTCATGTAAGAAACGTTACACTTTAGACGAACTTTTCAATTATGTTTAGGCTATAGGCCTATTGTATCCTTACATTTAGCATAATGAAGGGTTAGGCTGATACGTTTCTTTGCATGTATTCTCATTTGTAAGATTAGCCCACTATACGACTTTAGGCGGAAACGTTTATGCAGTTAACCTTTTTCAGTGTGTAATATTCCTGGACTACGTCTACTGTATGTAACTGTACATTTGTCGATATTTGTATGTGAAACTGGTGAAAACAATGCTTGACATGCATGCAGTAACCTACAAATAGCATGTGTAACTATTATAATTCATGAATAGCCTACATGTTATTACAGAGTACCGCTTCATAAGACGAGGACCGTGCGCCGCCTGCTGAGTGACAATGGCATGTCGTTGGAGCAGCTGCAAGCGTTGGCCAAGACCGCTGGCGCACATCTGCACTCCACACCGCCTCTAACACTGCCGGTTGAGAGATTGACTAACTTCATGGATGTACGTGTGTAGCATGGTTATTGTTGCTAATGTGTTTTATTTATTTAACTCTGCTACAACCCACAGACCAACTATTGCCTTATAACTGGTCACATCAAATGCTATCATTGTTCAGCCACATGAGCATTAAGGCTTTGGTTCTTTCATCCATTCAGGCACAGTACTACGGAATGATGAGCATCGGTACCCCTTCCCAGAACTTCACTGTTATGTTCGACACCGGTTCCTCCAATCTCTGGGTCCCCTCCATCCATTGCTCCTTCTTTGACATAGCCTGCTGTGAGTTGCATGAGCACTACTAGAAGATAGCTTCTGAATGCCAAGTTCAGACATGGTTGATGTTTAGAAGCACTGCTCAGAGCAGGATGTAACTGGGGACATATAATTGTGTGGGAGTACAATCTGTATAAATGCAGATTTATCAAATATCTTCAGTCAACATAGGTTGGCAAACTGTCGATCTTGTATATTTATTTTTAATCAGGGATTCACCATCGTTATAACTCCAAGAAGTCCAGCACGTACGTTCAGAATGGAACGCAGTTCTCCATCCGGTATGGCAGAGGAAGCCTGTCAGGGTTTATCAGTGAAGACACAGTGTCTGTGAGTCGCAGACACACAAACACAAACACGACGTTCACACAGTAACAGCGCCTGTTGTTAAGCTGCATTCTACCCTGCTGGTGGGCAAATAGACAGCGTGCGGTAACCACTTTAACATTATTAGCATTACCGTAGACCAGGGATATTAATTTACAAAATCAAGTGGGCCAGATTTTAACAAGAGAAACTGTAGGTGTGCCACATATGTTTGACAATTATTTACGTGAGCGTCTACGAGAGCTTGGTCACCAAGCAGCTTGGTTAATGTTCAATGTGTCAGGTCAATGGCAAAGGTTTTCTATGGAATTATAGGATGCCACTAATTCCTGGTCTCTCTGGAATATGGGCTTTTGCACAACATAATAGCAGTCACGCCCATAACCGGTTTGCAATGCAGTGTTCTGCAACTGAAATTACATTTGTTAGACAAAGAAAATACAAAAATACAAACAAGACTATTGGCACAAAATTCAAGGGATTCTGCATTGGGGTCAAGGGGATTCAAGGGGTTCAAATTTGACTAGTACCATACCCAACTATTATCATCACTAACAGGAGCTACGGGAGCTATGTGCACACCCATACTTGTCACTCGCGTTGATTATTAGGTCTGGACTACAACATTACATTTACAAACAGGCTATATCATGATGTCTTGGCTGTACAGTTAATAATAACTAATTTAAAGTAATGTATTGACAGTATATCTACAGGTCATAACATTTTCTTGTGGCTGACCATTAAAGGTATGGTCAGTCATTCTTGCTAACTTGGAGCTCAAATCAAAACAGTATCGCTCTGCAGATCACATGTCGAAATGCATTGTGAAGCAAAGTGTAGTGTTACGACTTTGTTGATACGAGCGGTGTTCGCCACTTTGTTTTATGTTCCTATTTACGGAGCCAGGGCTGTGGAGAAGTATCATATTATTTTTTTCAACACGCACAGAGAACGGTATGCTAGCGAAATGCGAGAAGATATTTGTTGAATTTGACAAAAGGTATATTAGCATTTAGCTTGCAATAGCTGACTATACCAATAATCGTGGTTGAGATACATTTTTCATTCTCCCTGTAGGTGGCAGGTCTGCCAGTACCCCACCAACAGTTTGGTGAGGCGGTCAAACAGCCCGGCATCACGTTTGCTGTGGCGCGCTTCGACGGTGTCTTGGGCATGGGTTATCCCTCCATATCTGTTGCCAAGGTTACACCTGTGTTCGACACAGTCATGGCTGCCAAGCTGCTGCCCCAGAATATCTTTTCTTTCTACATAAGCAGGTTGGTTTGTTGCACAAAGTAAATGCGAATGTTGACATTAGCCAAATCAAATGAAAGATATGTCAAAGATAGAAAGGCTAATGCTATAGCTCACTGTCAGGACCATGTATTGAATGGGCAGTTTGATCTACTGCCCTCTGGCCGTCGTTATATGTCCAAGAGGTGCAGTACTAATAGAAACCGTGTCTCCTTTATTCCAACTGCAATCAGCATGCTTAATGACCATTGTGGGTAACCACTCGTAATGTTTGTAAAAATTGATATTTTTAATAACTTAGTGCAATATATATATATATGTTACCCCATTCCTGATTTTGCTTGAAATTTTGCTTGAAATGTCTTGCAATTTTGTGTAACTTCTTGTTTATGTGTTATGGAGAACTGGCTGCAAGAATAATTTCCCCTAGGGGACAATAAAGTGAACTTGAACTTGAACTTGAGATATGTCAAATGTTTCCTCCCAAGTTTCTGCAGACTTTATGAGGAGTATCTTAACTAGTCAAAACGCACTGCCAAATCCCCCAGGTCTCTCTAAAGGTTTTATTTTTATAGGGACGAGGCATTTTAACATTGTTCCAGTACAAGCCTGAGACTGATGCTAATGTTCAACTCATGTCCCTAGTTGAGATTTAACCTATACAAAAAACATAACATTCCATAACACTATACATAATAAATATACAATAAAACGCACATCACCATTACCTATGGCATTGAAGGGAGAGGTGCTTTTGTTTTGGTCCAGTTCAAATATAAATGATCTTTCTCCATAGATAGCTGACTCCACCTTTTATAGATCATCATGGCAACCTTTTTTTTTGCTAATTGAATCTACAGCACAGATTGTAAAATGAGCGAGCTAATCAGATTTACTGTTACACAGTGACCTTTTGTTTGTGCTTGTGTCTTATAGAGACCCATCAGCAGCTGTAGGAGGAGAGTTGATACTGGGAGGCACAGACCCCCTATACTACACTGGGAATCTTCACTATGTCAATGTCACACGCAAAGCTTACTGGCAGATTGAAATGAATGGGTGAGAACTTTGCTCAATGCAGGTTCAAGTAAATGGGGAATAGTAACATTTGAATTATGTCAATTCCCTTTTTGTCTAAGACTACATTCCGTTAACAAGAGCTAGCTAAAAACGAAGGAACGTGCATGATTTTTTAAATCGACAAACAAAAAAAACTCCAACCCCCTTTCCTCGTCCCCCTCCCATTGGCCTGGCAACGCCAAGCCTATTGAGAACATGTCGTTGCCGTTGGGCAAGGTGGATTTACCCAATTCTAACACATTACACTAAATGTAATAGCTCCCTTTACAGCTTCTTTTAAAAGATTTTGAATTTTAGTTTCATGTTACAATAACTAACTTATGTTTTGCAATACATGTTGTTGTTGTTGTTGTTGCTGTTTAAACACAAATGCAGTATTTGATGTCATTTGACCTTTTGTTTCCAGTGTGGAGGTGGGCAACCAGCTGACTTTGTGCAAAGCTGGTTGCCAGGCGATTGTAGACACGGGGACGTCCTTAATCATAGGCCCTGTGGCGGAGATCAGGGCTTTGCAGAAAGCCATCGGAGCACTTCCTCTGTTAATGGGAGAGGTATAGTATCAGTCCTCGATACTATAGGTCATTCGCTATGTGGCAATGCACACTCAGTTGACATGTAAAATGTGGGTTATTGGGTTTTATGGACAAATTACACATTTTGAGTATGGCAGTAAACATAGAGATATACAGCCTCTGGCCTCTTGGGCACCATTACAGTAGAACTTTTTAAGGGTAATCCAACCATCCACAAAGGAATGAATAACTAAATATGACTGTAATAGGTTTTAGACTACACAATTAAACATTTTCATCTAGTAGTGTTCAATTAAACAGATTTTGGAACTGTACTCTAGCCTAGACTCCTATTGACAGTAGCTGCCTTTCTGCTGTTTTATTCCTAGTACATGATAGACTGTAAGAAGATTCCGACTCTACCAGTCATCTCATTCAACATTGGAGGAAAGATGTTTAACCTTACTGGGGACGACTACATTGTGAAGGTGAGACTAAACCGATTTCACGTAGGCACATTCGTGTGTAGTAAATCCACACAGAGCATTAAGAATATGTCACATGTACGAGTGAAAGTAATGCGTTGCAATGGTTTCCCCTGCTCCAGGAGACTCAGTTGGGAACATCCATTTGTCTGTCCGGATTCATGGCCATGGATATCCCCCCTCCTGCTGGCCCTCTATGGATCCTGGGAGATGTATTTATTGGGAAATATTACACGGTTTTTGACAGGGATGCTGACCGTGTAGGATTTGCACCTGCCAAGTAGAGCAGGAACCCTGCGTGTAGAAATGGGAAATGGTCTGTAGAAGTTGTTTTGACTTCTTGTAATTGTTATTTTAGAGCACCAGGGAAGTGAAGGTACAATTGCCTAAGGCTGGAATCCACCAAGGTGTAAAGATAAATAACACAGCGCAGTAGAAACTGCTCATTGTACTAACTTTAATTAGATTTGAACTGTTACACATTTTAACACATAAAGCAAGGTACCACTGGATGAATTAAATTCAGTAAGATTTTTTTTTTTTTTATGGAGCTACAGCTGCATTTATTATTACTTGGAAATGATACATTACAAATAATAGATAAAGTACATTAAAAGTTATAAATTGTTCTTTGAATATATTTAGAAATCAATGAATGGAAACAAAACCAGTATTATTTCAGTATGCAATTGCCTGCAAACTTGGTTGATGAATATACTTTTACCAAAGAATAAATGTAAATAATGTGTTCTTTTTTAGGTTGCAATGTATTTTTCTCTGAACAGGAGAATATAGTATATATGCAATATGCTTGCTTGCTTAAGATTTCTATTTTGATTTAATCACATAACTGCATCATCTGTTGAGCAACTACACATGAAGCCATTTAGGGTGATATGGTAAATATATCAAAAGACAAGGCAATGACAATTAGTTTTCAATAAACATTTTATTTGTGAAATGTGATTTTATTTTATTTTTTATTTTTTTGTTCCGCCACACACTTCTTAGAAAGGTAGTGTTTAACACTGTATTGTATAGGTGACTTTATAATAAATAACACTAACTTTAACATTACAGTGTTTGAGCATATCAAGTGCTAAGTAAGTACCATTTGATTTCAGAATTGAACTTAAATGGTAATGGACTACCATAATATGCAAGTATTACTTACTAGCACCTAGAGGTAGAAGCCTGTTTTGTAATCATGAAAGTTCTCCAAACAAGGGATGGCTATACAGAAACTCACTATATCCAGAAGAGAAGACCTTGAACACAGTGTACATTACATGCAAACAAGTATGTCTCTTTTTGGTGCCAAATGCATAATAATTACAAAGATAAGGAGTTTACTAACCTCGGTTATAATCAAAATGACCTTAAAATGTGTTATAATAAACCAATGTGCCCAGTCATTTTTGACAATGAGGCATGAATTGGGCCTGTGCCTGATCGCGGAGTCCCTGTTTTTAAAGGCCATTTTGGCACAGTCAGATTTATGCTAAATTCATACATACACATTGTGAACATTTTGGAAAAATTATTAATCACAGATATTATATTATATATTATATATATATATATAACACAGATATATATATTATATTAATCACGGGTACAAGCGGCCGAAATGGGTTTCCTCAGGAGGGTGGCTGGCTTCTCCCTTAGAGATAGGGTGAGAAGCT
>JAODUE010019666.1:0-24303 GCA_027564755.1 Amblyopsis hoosieri | reverse complement strand
TCTCTCTCTCTCTCTCTCTCTCTCTCTCTCTCTCTCTCTCTCTCTCTCTCTCTCTCTCTCTCTCTCTCTCTGTTCTCATCTACTCTCGACTTCTTCCCCCTCTCTCTCATCATACTTACAGGGATCGATATCACCTCCCCCATCGCCCAGGCCAGCCTCCATGTGCTGTAGTGTGTTCTCCCTATGAAGGGGAAGCAGACCATGGCAGCATCTGGGCCCATTGGCTTGGTAGCAGAGCTGATGGCAACCCAGGCTCCAACAGGAATTAACGGTGATGAGACCAATAGAAAAGCTCCCCGCAGTATTAGAGATTTTTCCAGAATTTTGCTCATTACTTGTGAATGCGATATTTACACAAAATAGACAGAAGAGTTGTAATGTCCTTTAACAGGGTTAAGTGAAGAAATACCAGGACGGTAATTGGATCTCATTTGAAGTTGGTCTGAATGGTTGAAGGATATCCCTGATCTACCCATCTCCTGATGAATCATCAACTATTATGTAAACAGTGAGTGACTCTCCGATGGAGTGACGTGTCAGACAAAATGGCGGTGGGAGAGAAGGGTGTGGCACATATGGGATCCCTCGTGATAAGATGGCGGTCAGTGGATATGCAGTAGAAAGCCAGCACACACAGCTTTCTGGGATAATGCATACATATGTCGAGAGAGAGAGAGAGAGAGAGAGAGAGAGAGAGAGAGAGAGGCTAATTTGTTTTACCTTAAAATGCTGGGTTGGACCACAAGAGCAGATAATGCATGAAAGCTATTCAGCAGACTGCCGTGTATGGGGCACATCTCTGAGATTACATAGCTTCAGAAGCATCCACGTATATTTTACAGGCAAGAGACACAAGTATGTTCTTGTATGTTTAACTTAAAATTATATTATCGGTGCACATGCTTTTACTGACTTAAGGCCACCCAACAGCATCAAAATACCTTGTTCTGACACTTATATTATAGTTTACATATATTACAGAAATGTTATGCATTTATTATTGCAGGCATAGCATTGCATACAGTATATTTACACATGACCTTAGGCTAATTTCTCACTAAAGTCTCTTTATTTTTGAAAGTAGCCGTCATGCAAACGTGATTTATACAGGTAACAGCTACAGTATGTAAGTCACAAGCTAACACACATCATCCCTGTCGAATTCAGGCTGGTTTAATATGAAGTGGTGAAGCCCAGCTTGTATTACTTCTTTCTCCAAACTAGTTGTGCACTGCACTGAACCGAGTCAGAGTAATCTGAAGCAACGGGGACATCTAGTGGTAAAATGTGAACAATGCAACGTTTTTTGCATTTATTTTGATTCAGTCACATTTTTCAAGTTTCTTTGAACAAATCAGGGATCTGCTGCTCTTTCAGTTGTTGTTTTACAAATGTGTTAATAATTACCAAACACATCTATCTTTCTTTTCCAATAGCCACTGTGTTTTAACAACATTGAAAATGTGTTTGCATACTTCCGTTTTCAAATTATACTTAGGCATATTACATGCTGTTGAAAGATAGTCGGTATGCCAGTGGCAGAAAATAGAAGTGCCAAAACCGCAGCGACTATCTTGTTGATTTATAAACTGCATTACGCTTCCTATGTATACAGTAATGCATGAACAAATATGAATTCAGTACACACACACACACATGTGTAAGTATGTCCAGTATGCATGCATGTATGTATGGTAGATACTGTGTATATTCTTTTAGCATTTGGTTTATAGCATCCAGTAGGACAACTCCCTTTCCCCCCCAACCCCCCACACACACTCTCTCTCTCTCTCTCTCTCTCTCTCTCTCTCTCTCTCTCACCAGGGTCTCCACATGGAGGGACCCCCAGGGCTAGTAAGCAGCATGGGGGTAGATGGGGCCAAGGAGGAGACAGGCATCGGCCTCTCCCGCTCCTCGGCCCCGGGGGGGAGGGCGGTGAGCATCAGGCGACGACGCGGCCTGATGGGCGTCCGGAGGGCCGGGGAGAGCGGAGCGCCCGGCGGAGACTCACAGTTAAGGTGTCTGCGGCATGGCGGGCGGTCTGCACTGAGCTTGGGCAGGCTCTTCAGCAGGTGGTGCAGCAGGCCAGTGCCCAGACACTTGTCCATGCCCGGGCAGGACAGCAGCAGGTTGTGCACCTCGTGCACGCACTGGATGTAGCCGCTGCTGTAGCGCTGGTGAGACTCACACCCTGCAGCCCTGTTGGGGACGGGGCTGCCTGTGTGCGCACGCGCACACACACACACACACACACACACACACACACACACACACACACACACACACAGGTACAACAACTGAGACACTAATTTTCTGCATTCTGGTGAATTCTTATGGAACAATTTGTGCCTTTTCTGCATCAATGTAGGGTAAACATTTCTATTGATTTAAAAGGAAAACATTGAATACATTGGCACAATTATAAATATATGATTTAGCCTACTCTGCAGTTCTCTTCATGCTAATACTCCGATATCATCGGCCGGCCCCAGTGCGTCTTTATAAGGGTTGACAAAAACACTTGTTCTAAATATTGAGGGGGACAGGTACCCCCCCCCCAAAATGCCTCAGATTCAAACATTCTTAACTAAATTGCCAAGTCTACTTCTAAAATCTTAGTCTACTTTAGTTTAATGGACTAATATTCTTGTCAGTAATGTATGCATGTTCTCTGGCTGGCATATCAATTAAATGCACAAATATATTTTACATAACGCTCTACATGTAACATTTATAATAACAACAACAGCCACATGGTAGCAATATTGACTCAAGAAAATGAAAAAATGTGGGTTCTTCAGGAGCGTTAGACCGTTAGAAAACTTATCTTAACAGGTATGCATATGCGAACTCTATGCAATCAGTTGCCTATGTAATCAGCCAGAATGTTTCCTACCTGCGGCGTGGCTCTTCTGTAAACTCTCCATGTGTTGAACGGTGATCTCCAACACGTCTGCCTTCTCCAGTTTGGACTGCTGTCGACAGGTCATGTCACAAAACAAGTCAGACATTCGGAGTATGAATGCATCGAGCCAACATCCAAGGGTTTGGAAACATTTTGATGTTTATTATATAAAACTCGAAATGAATGCGTGTATGTTGGCTACTTGTGTTACATCCAGGCTGTAGGCGTCCACCATGATTCCCTTCAGTTGTTGCAGGCTGCAGTTGATTCGCTCCCGTCTCCGTTTTTCAATCAGTGGCTTGCGAAGCTGAATCGATTACGGAGCTGATTATAGTAGCATGCCTATGCCAATTCTCAGTCATGTTTGTGTTTCAATTTAGACTATACGGCATATCAGCTTGAGTTTGAGGGTAGGCTATAGGCTACTGAACATTATAGGGCCTGAACCTAGCCTATTACCAATTGACTAAATGATGATTAAATATTTTGTCAGTGTAAAAAGCTTTTGATAGCCTACTAAGTTTTCCAGTTCTATGACGTCACATATAGGTAGCTCTACCAAGAACATCACATGACATCATATTACCTTCCGATCTTCTTTAGCGCTGTTATTGTCGGAACCTGTCCCGTTGTTAGAGGCCGTCATTTCTGCAGCGTGGGTCGGTACCACTCCAGACACACATGCACGCACAGACCCCACCTCGGAACACTTTTCCCCTCGTCTTCTCCACTCATCTCAAACGCCCACTTCTAGTGTCATGGGGTCGAATGGAAAAAAGACCCTAGTCGCGAGTTTCTTTTCATTTTATTTTACTAACAAGACCTAGAGGCCCCCCCTCCATGAACTAACAACCCCCACTCCAAACACGGACGGAACTCTGTGACATTATCATAACAATGTCCCCGGAACACTATCCCACGTAAAAAGACAGGACATTTCGAAAGCATATAGACCTCTATGGCTACTTGAGACACTATATAGCTCGAGGCCCAAAGAGCTGGAATAGTGGCAGAGTTGCAAAGGCATTAAGAAAGACTATGGAATAAATATGTCAGAGACAATGAATTATCTAATTTAAATGAGTATGTTTTATAATAGCCTATAATAATAAATATTCATGTGTTGGAGGGATGGCTCTACAAACACAATGGCATTATGCGAAAAGCAAAATCACATATTGCCTATTTTTTATAGCAGTTTAGTAGGCTTTGAAGACCTATAGCCTTGAATGATTGAGCTAATTTGCAATTTCAACAATTGCATTGAAGCTAATAATTTATTAAATAAATTAATATACAGTTTTTCTGTATATAAGTTTTTGACACATTCTTAATATTTGCAAACCAGTTTGTCATTTCTCAAAACAACTCATATACAAACTACAATGTATTGCCCACAAAAGCCACTAACTTGCATAACATATTAGTTCTGCAAAAGCAAATTTGTCTTGTATTTCAGTGAACATGTCAGTGCCATCAAAATGGTCCTTGTGTTATTTACGTTGTAGTCCAAATGCATCTGTGTATTTTCTGATGTGAATTTATGTTTTGATGCCAATTGATGGACAATTCACATGTATGCTTTTACTATGTCATTCACTGTTTGTACTGTATTTTGTCAACGCTGTCATTGTGAAAAAAGAAAAGAATATAGTAGGCTGCTGCTTTACAGCACTGCATAGAACACAATACTAACAGGTCATACCCCCAGAACTGTACAGCAGTTGCTATATTGCCAGAGGAGCACATTTCCAAAACTCACTCAGTCCATATTTGTTACATTTGGGATCATGTGCCATTTTATGCCCTTTAAGGACTTTGATAATCTGCAAATTAAAAGTGCCAAAACTCACTCTGTCTCACTGTTGCAGGCGATACATTTTCAGCCTAGACATTGAATTGCAGGCTAGAAAGCTAAAACGCAATTTTCTTGAATCAGTTGCAAAGGAGTTTTGGAATTTTGCTAGATATTTTAGAGAACTATTATCTAAAATATTATATTGGTTGATCTATCTCTTCACACATTCACCGTAGGTCAAAATTCACCTGATCAATGTTGGATTTGGGAACTTGCACGTAATGACTTATGCAATGAACTAATGCCTAGATGATTTGGGGGTGGGGGGAGACCCGTATAATACATCTTCATCAACATGTCCTAAGCATTTGATAATGAAGCAGAAGACAATTGCATACGATAAACGTTCGCATTACAGTATTTCTCGATCGCTTAAACACAATTTCTGAGAGACTAAATTCTCAAAACTGTAAACACATTTCTCATTTGATTGCCATCACTCCCACAACTATACATGTGTTCATTGGGAAAATCCTTACATGCAAAATAGTACAAACATCAACCAATACGCTAGCATCCAGGATCTCATAAAATGTCTGTATTGTGTATGGACAGTAAAAAGCTAGCGGAAATATCTATTACTGTACTATACTGTGGCGACAGTGCAGTGTGGTGATTAGAGCGGGGTGATAGGTGATCCACAAGTCGCTGGTCGCTCCTCCCCAAGTGTGGAGGCGTCCTTGAGCAAGACACCTAACCATAACTGCTCCCGGTGGTCAGATGACACATTGCATGGCTGACACCACTATCCGTGTGTGAATGGGTGAATGTATGGTTATCCTGTAGAGTGCTTTGAGTGGCTGGAAGGTTAGAAAAGCGCAGGTAATTTACCATTTGTACTGTGTGTTGCTTATCTCTTCTTTTTACTGTATAATACACATTACAGTTTGACCACCTCATATTTACAGTGCTGTATCATTGTAATACTTTACTGTACATGCATGCATTTGTTCTAAAGATATATAACTATATTTATTGAGTATTACAGTATTTTGTACTTTTGTAACACTATTTACCTAGTGAAGGCCATTTTGACACAGAAGTTTAGTATTTTGTGTACCTTTGTGCAATAAGAAAGATAAATTTACATTTGGTGTAAGTTGTGTACTCACTGACAAATAGTATAATTTTTGAAACATGAGTTTTAAATATTGAGAATCTGAGGGCCTTTTGCAGGTGAAACATATTGTTGTGGAAAACACTTTTACTGTTGTAGTGTTTGTGTTTACATTTTTGAGAATGTGTTTAGTCTTTTAGAAATTGTGTTGAAGCGATTGAAAAAAATTTGCAATTCCAAGCATTTGCAGTTTATTCAAAACAGTTATGTATTATTTTCTGTAAATCAGATTCATATGATCCCACTGCCCCAACAACATTCTAAAACTTAATTATCCAAGACATTTGTTTTTCTCTCAGCTGTGTTGTAAAATCGTACTCTGCCTAAATATGCAATTTTCTCATCTCATAAGATATCAAGACATCTTCTTGTTTACAACTTAAATTCTGAATTGTTTGTCATCATGCACATGATGTGAGAAGGAATGAAAAGTTAAAAGGTACTGTACTAGGAAGTTGCATAGCTAAGCACTTCCTACAGTATCTTTTTGCCTTTATTTCTGCCTGACATTTTTATTCCCCACATACTGTAGGTGAGAGCCATCTATCATTTATTTCCACTTCAAACACTGTCAACAATGAGGACCAATGCTTTGTTAATGTTACATTAGCCAATGTCACTGCATGCGGACCACAAATAAATACGGTTAAATACTGTAATGCATTAAAAACTTTAGTACCGATTGGAGAACTATCAAGGCTACAAAGATTTGGCAGCAGTTTATTACGAACTTATAAAATGCACATTACAAAACTTGTCATAAAAAGTTATTTATATATATATATATATATATGTTTGTCATAAAAAAGTCATAAATGTCAACCATCAGTTACCTTAGAATATTCTTTATGCCATCGGAAATGAAGAGAAGTGTTTTAACTTTTTTCTAAATCAACTTATGCAACGGTTAGGCTAACCATGCAACTGTTAAGCAACTATTAAGCAATATGCCAAAAAATTGTTTAAACCAACCTATTTAACTTCCATTTAAATAAGCTGGGTTAAATAGTTTTATCTTACATTCCAACCAATCATATTTTTCCTCTCCTATCCCCAAGGTGCCAAATATATGAAACTGCACAGAGAGTGATGGTTTGCCACCTTATTTTTGCTTCTCTTTCCCCAAAAATAACGCAGATGTCCCTCTATATTACAGAGAAGAAAATGAAATTATGAAAGAACAAATTGCAACCTTCTGACGTAAATTAGCTGATTTACATTAAAGCACAGAAGCAAGACACTTGCTGGTTTCATTTCAGGTGACCTTACTTTCAGTCAGTGTTTATTATAGAACCCCAAACAATCAAACATGTGCTATGGTCTAGTAGTGGTTAGACCACTTCTTTGGGTGAAGCCAGTCATGATATACCACTCAGAGCAAATGCAACAAATTTGACGTACGAGATGGCAATCAATGGGTGTGCCCACATACACATGGACACACAGATTCCTGATAAGCAGTCTGATCAACCACGCTAACTCTATGCACACACGTGAATGGGAGTTCCAGTGTCAGGCCACAATGGCAACGCTCCATCAGGTGTTAACAAGTCCTCCAGGTCTGTTGTTGCCCTCCGTGGAGGTATGACTGTTTAAGGGGAACATCTTCCGCATCACCTCCGTTTCCACCTTATTCCTAAAGGTATTTGTGGTGAAATAATAGATGATGGGATCCAGCATAGCATTCAGGCAAGCCACCATCAAGGAGTACCGGTACATCACCAGCACGGAGCACTGTGCCGGCTTGCCATAGTGATAGACTAGGCCTAGAGCAACGTGGTAGGGCGCGAAGCAGACAAGGAAGAGGAGAAGGCTGGCGGCAATCATCTTCCGGATCTTCCTGCTGTTCACGAGCTCCGTCTGGGCCACGGAGCTCCTCTGGATGGCCCGCAGGAGACCCCAGGAGCAGACCAGCATCACCAGCAATGGGATCCCGAACCCCACGATCAGCGTGGAGAAGAAAGCCACCGGCAGCGTGGCGTAGTCGGGCAAGTTGCCGAAGCACTGCTTGCTCCGGGTGCCCTTTGTAGTCGCCCACAAATAGTTGGGCAGGCTGGCGCCGAAGGTCAACGCCCACACCCCGAGGCATATCAGCGGGGCTTTCTTGCGCCCCTCCTGGATGCCGGAGGACATGGGGAATGACACGGCCATGCATCGGTCGAAGCAGATGCATGTGAGCAGGAAGATGCTCCCATACATGTTCCCCAGGAGAATGAGGCCCACCCAGTCGCACAGCTCCTGAGGGAGCCCGTGGCGCTCCAGGTTCAGGTGGTAGTAGATCCGTATGGGCAGTGTGAGCACCATGGCCAGGTCCGCCACGGCCAGGTTCATCATGTACACCGTGGTGTGCGACCTGGTCTTGGTGCCGCGGAGGAACACGACCAGCGCTAGCACGTTGAGGACCAGACCGCCGACGCAGATGACGCTGTAGCCGCCGACGAAAACAACGCCTTGGCCCTGGCCGGTGCTGTTGGCGCAGGTGTAGTTGGCGCAGGTGTAGTTGGACATCCTCGGTTACCAGGGACTGGGGCTGACAACTAGGGGGAGGAATTCAGGGGAATTCAGAGATATATGATGGCAGTGGTGTAGATATTAGCTAGCTAGTTGGAGCTAGTGTGTGATTTTAAAAGCCCGTTCTTTTTGATCTGCAGCATGTTGGTGAAAAGACAATGTAGGTCAAGTTGAGATAGAGAGTATCTGTGTAGGTGTCAGAAATGGGTGGGGCATCGACTCTGGTTTGTACGAGCTGTTAGAAGACTGCAGATAATATCACTGAGTAGACTACTTTTGCACTCACACACGCACACACACAGACACACACACACGATGCAATGTCAAATACCATGTCATTTCCTCTTTAAAACATAGCCCTCCTAATTTGGTTTATTGTATTCATAGCGTATTCATGCTGTACCATTTTTTATTCATCATAAACTGTACATTATTATTATTATTATTATTATCAACATTTTCGTGGAAACACGCGCAGGACTATAATCATATGTTCGTTTTTGATAGATATACAACTGTTTTAGTCTGATATAGTCTTCAAAATAATGTTGCACAATACTCTGTATAATAGAAGATGGCCTTACAAAAAGATCTGGTCACATAATATGTCACAAAATTACTTACAGTTTAGAGAGCAGTTGAGACAAATCTGTATGGCAGTCTAACTGAAGCTACATTATGTTGTGAGGCTACTTAACAACAGGAAATTGTTGCCTTAAGCAAGAGATGAGTTTTTCTGAACTCTTCCTCTCTTCCTCTAGTTGTATTTGCCACGGCCTCTCTCTAATCTCTCTATCAACCTCTCCCTGTCTGCTGTCACTCAGTCTGGTCTGTTCATTTGACATGAAAGGGCCCCTTCTTTACATTTATTTGTGGTTTTTCATAGTCCTGTATGTGTGACATTGTTTATCCTCTCCTGTCCAATTCAATGCTTAAGTTTTTACATCTTGCAGACGCACACGCACACGAACACACGCACACGCACACGCGCACACGCACACGCACACACACACACACACATAAAATGTTTTGCAGGGTCAATAATATAAACTGGGAAAATCTAGGATTCTGCCAGAATCAGTAATCATGATGTGGACCTGAAAAGATAGAGAAGCTGCAGGGGGCATTTAAAAGCCACCAGTACAAATAGAGATTATATATTATAGTATAGGCTATTTTACTATGCTGTATTACTGAAATGGTGTGCAGCCTACAGATTTTCTTGGTGCTAAAAGTTTTTCAGATAAATTGGCCTATAGCCTACTAAAAAAAAAAAGTTTTGGTTGCTTAAACACAATTTTGAAAACTGAGCTAACTCTGACAGAATCATTCAAACAACCTACACAAGTAGCAGAACCATCCATTCATCTTCTACCGCTTATCTGTAGTCAGGTCGCGGGAAAAGCAGCTCCAGCAGGGGACCCCAAACTTTCCTTTCCCGAGCCACATTAGAAATCTCTGACTGGGGGATCCCAAGGCGTTCCCAGGCCAGTGTGGAGATGTAACCTCTCCACCTAGTCCTGGGTCTTCTCCGACGCCTCCTCCTAGCTGGACGTGCCTGGAACACCTCCCTAGGGAGGCACCCAGGGGGCATCCTTGCTAGATGCCCAGACCACCTCAACTGGCTCATTTCGACGCAAAGGAGCAGCGACTCTACTCCGAGTTCCTCACGGATAGCCGAGCTTCTCACCCTATCTCTAAGGGAGACGCCAGCCATCCTTCTGAGAAAACCCATTTCAGCCGCTTGTACCTGTGATCAAGCCCGCTTTATTGCAGGGTCTAACCTGGGCTTAAGCCCCAGGGCCTATGAAGACAAAGGGCCTATCATGAGCCAATGAAAAAAAATGTGTTTAGTAATTTGTAGAATTTCCTGTCCATAACTTGATATTCATGGTTTTGGTTGCTGAGATTGATCCAATTTACAAGTAACCCACGTGGGAAGCGTGACACAACAGTCTATCAGAATGTAAATAATGTTGTGACTTAGATCGAGAGCTTTGCTTTCCGGCTCAGCTCTCTTTTCGTCACAACGGTACGGTATGTGATTGCAATACCGCTCCCTCTGCTCCGATTCTCTGGCCAATCTCCCGCTCCAATGTCCCCTCACTCGTGAACAAGACCCTGAGGTACTTGAACTCCTTCACTTGGGGTAAGGACTCAATCCCTACCCCTATCGGTTTCCTGCTGAGAACCATGGCCTCAGATTTTGCGGTGCTAATCCTCATCCCAGCCACTTCACACTTGGATGCGAACCGATCCAGTGAGTGCTGGAGGTCACAGATCAAGTATGACATCAGGACCACATCATCTGCAAAAAGCAGCGATGAGATCCTTAAGTCACCGAACCACAACCCCTCCCCACCATGACTACGCCTCAATATCCTTTCCATGAATATCACAAACAGGATTGGTGATTGGTGCCCTGGCAGAGACCAACCCCCACCTGAAACGAGTCTGACTTACTGCCGAAAATTCATACACAGGTCATACACAGGTCACACTTGGGATTGCCGTTAAAAGGGACCCACTCACCCCATACTCCTGCAGCACCTCCCACAGTATCTCCCAGGGGACCCGGTCATACGCCTTCTCCAGATCCACAAAACACATGTAGACCGGAAGGGCATACTCCCAGGCCCCCTCCAGGATCCTTGCAAGAGTAAAGAGCTGGTCCGTTGTTCCACGACCAGGACGGAATCCGCAGTCCCACCACCCCAGTCTGTCACTCCTTTGGCACTGTCCCCGACTTCCGCGCGATGTTGAAGAGGCGTGTCATCCAAGACATCCCCTCCACATCCCAAGCTTTTAGCATTTCTGGACGGATATTATCTATCCCCAGGGCTTTGCCACTGTGGCGTTGTTTGACTACCTCAGTGAACTCCCTTTGGGAAATTGACGATGATCCCCCATCAGCCTTCAGCCCTGTCTCCACCATATAGCGTGTCAGTTGGATTCAGGAGTTTCTCAAAGTGTTCCTTCCACTGCTCAATTACCTCCTCAGTTGAGGTCAACAGTGTCCCATCCTTACTGTACACAGCTTGGATGGTTTCCCGCTTCCCGCTCCTGAGGTGGCGAACAGTTTTCCAGAAACACTTTGGTGCCGACCAAAAGTCTTTTTCCATGGCTTCTCCAAACTTCTCCCACACACGCTTCTTTGCTTCTGCTATGGCAGATGCTGCAGCCCTTCGGGCCAGTCGGTACCTTGCAACCGCCTCTGGAGACTTCCTGGTCAACATGTCCCGAAAGGCCTCCTTCTTCAGTCGCACGGCTTCCCTGACCACCGGTGTCCACCACGATGTTCGATGGTTACTTCCCCTTGAGGCACCTATGACCTTGAGACCACAGCTTTCCGCCGCAGCTTCAGCAATGGAAGCTTTGAACATTGCCCACTCAGGTTCAATGTTCCCAACCTCCACAGGTATGCCAGAGAAGCTCTGCCGGAGGTGTGAGTTGAAGATCTCACGGACTTCATTACATTTATCATTTCTGTTGCCTTTTTATAGTGCTTATGATTGGTGAGGTTAGTTAATCACTAAAAGTATAGGTTCACCTGATGACTGGGTTTGATCGATTGTTATACTTGTGGTATTTTGGAAGGCAGTGCTTTGAAATCGCAAATAAGTGACATTGTGTTAGACCATTTGTGTAGTGTTTTGCAAAATGTGTGAAGCTGTGCTTAGGCCTATAGCCTAGTGTAGATATGGGCTGTGGTTTTGATCCTCGAGTGTGAGGTATCACTAACGGAAGGTGTTATATAAAAAGAAGAAAATGTACTGAGATGTGGAGAATGGTGTGTCCACATTTTACCTAACACCATCTGTCTATTAGTCACGTTTTAATGTTCTATTTTTCCAAAAGCTTGTAGGCTAGGCTACTTTATATTTGAATTAACATACACTTTATATTGATTTACAACAGTGCCATTATGATGTCGATTTCCATCTGAAATGGTATGCCTATGTAGGCCTCCATGAGCGAGTGCAACAAGGCTGTTGGTATTCTATATACTCTATGGTATTTATGCTTTCCTTTTTATTTCAGTCGCTAATAGCCACTTGTTTGGACATAATAAACGGCGACGAACGATTGACATATTAACACAACGCAGAGATAAGCCTGTACATTCGCAATCATAATGTATAGCTGTGGTGAGAGTTTCCATGCCTATAAGGAAAAAATGCAAACGTTAAAGTTACAAAGAATATAATACTGTAAAATAACGTACATTAAAACAATTTTATTTTAGTTATATTTATATTACCATGACGCGCAGACCTCGTGGCGCAACGGTAGCGCGTCTGACTCCAGATCAGAAGGTTGCGTGTTCAAATCACGTCGGGGTCATTGTTTTGCAGGCGTAATAAAGTCAAAAGAAAGCTTTTATTCATAACATTTCACCTATTTTTAACCTTTAAAACACGTGCCCAACCGTCCATCTATGTTGTATAGTCTACTGAGTGGATATACTCGTTCGTTTCTATAGGCTACACAGCCTAATGAACACAAACTGTTGTTTAGATCTTTATTACAAAAAATGTTAGAAACAAATTATTAGGTACCCGACCTGGTAGACTTTTGTAGCCCCTTGAGTATTTCGAGGAGTAACATTTGCATGATGTACGAGCCAATCGTAGCCTAAACCTTTTGAAACATAGCCATAAGATTACAAAATATCACCATTTTAAATAGGCTACCTATATAATATTATATATAGCTATAGCCTATATACAGATATCACCTAAAACCTTATTGTTTTAAACCAGTCATTCCTCTTGAAGAACCATTCCCAATGGCAATTGAATATAAGAAGTAGTAGTTAATGTACAAACAGCAAACATTTTCAGGCCAGCGGTCCATTTTCCGCATCATGACCGAGAAGGTACTCGATTTGTGTTCTCTCGATTATTCTTAATTAAATTAAATTTAAAGTTAAACAAGAATATAAAGGTATTACTTAATTTGGGGCCACCAACATCATGCAGATGCTGAAGGGAGGGGGGGGGCATGTGCTCAAACCACAAAAAAAACAATGTTTTGTAACGGCTTCAAAACACCAAGGATAATTCAGTAAATTAATTGCGGAGTGTCCCTTTAAATAGTTTTGCCTTGCAGAGCCTATGAAGAAGATGGCGGCCTAACATTAAAAATAGATTTGAAGAGATGCGTCACATGTGCCTTCAGTTCTCTGTAGGTCTTCAAGTGGTCATGGCATGTTGTTGTTGTTGTTGTTGTTTACTGTTTGGGGGGAAACACAATGCTACGGTTAGCCTTCCCTAGCTAGCTACTCCAATTTAAACACAGCATCAAGTCAAAATTGGGGGGAGGGAGTGTTAATCACACAATCAACGTTTTACCTTCTGGCCGCCACAGGTACCACAGATGCACCCAAACAGCCCGTTTACCATCTGGATGAGGCAGAGCACCAGCTCTATGGCAGCTGTCGCCAGCAGCGTGGAGAAGAGGGCCACGTTGAACTCCACCACGTTCTCAGGTTCTATACACCACTTCCACATTTCCTTGTCGCCCAGGTAGCTCCCGGTGCTGCAACCCAACAAGCGCAGTGCGTGCTTGAACGACCGTATTGTTGCATTTATAGACAGAGTGGCTTGTGTCTTCTCAACCTCTCGTTGGAAGAGGGGGTTGAAGAATAGCTTTTAATGTAGCCCACTACTGGTATCTTTTTTGTATTGTAAATAGTATGTAATAGTAGTAAGTAATTTATCACCTATGAACCATTCAAATGTCAGAGATAAACATGTTTTATTAGTTTCCCTTCATATAGTACATAGGCTACAACAGGGAATTTCCACTCAGCAATAATTAACATGAACAGAGAGGGTTTTATTGCTTGTGTCAGATGTAAAAATGACACAAACATACCCCATCTCATTTTACATTATATATGCCTATTGGGCTGGAGAGAAATATCATATAACTTATTAGTATATTTAATTGGACGTAATAATACCTTGTTTGTGATGGTAACATGGGGTGGTAATGGTGAATATGCTAAATGAACGGTTGTTACTGTGAACATAAACATTTGGACGATCCCCATCACAGCTAAGTCTGTTTTACCTGTTCATAAAGGGTGTGCCCCAGGTTGCTGTTGTACCAGGTTTTGACATCCATTTGCATGTTGGTCCATTAGACAGACCCAGCGAGGCTACAGCTAGACTGTATACAGCCCCAGCTACACCAACCGCAGCAAAGCCAATGGATAGGAACATCTGATGGATGCAAAGACAGAGGAGTTTCCTATAAGTCACTAGGCAGCCAGTGGAATAACGTGAAATATTGAACCATTGATATTTACATGATATATACATTGATATCTGTCCTCAGATTCAAAATGCTTTTTTGTGTTAATTGTGTTGTTCATTGAGTTACATGTGATTTATGATTGTAGTTTTAAATTATTATTAATGTACTTTGTAAATTGATTTAAAATGTGTTATAGTGTTGTTATTAATATTATTGTTATTATTATTACTATTAATGTAGTTGTTGTTATGTAGAAATAACAGTAAAGACAGACAACCACATACTTACCCCACAGCGGTTGGCACAGCAACCATTACAGCTGGTAAGATGAATGTGAATGGCAGGAATCAGAACCTGAAGAGAGAGAAAGAAATAAGACATGAGATAGCACAGATATTAAAGGGTGCCTAGAGCTATAATTTAAATCTACACACACATTTAGTATACACACGTAATCTTAAGTATGTTTTAAACCGATTTTACTTATGTTGGATAGAGACTGAGGTTATATATGGGCAGAGGGTATCGCCACTTTCCTTTCCAATAGAAAAGATTGGCACTGCTGCATCTATGCCACTAGATGGCAGTATAAACACTAGAATACACTCGAATAATTCACTGACTTTATTGTTCAATGGGGGAACATTTTTTTTCACAGCACTGCACATCACCAAAGCATACCTACATTATAAAGTACAACATACCACACACAACAGTGATAAGCGGAACAAGTGAGAGCAAAAGTCATCGTGATTGTTGTACTGTGTAAGATACATAGGGAATGGACATTTTGAACCCACACACTCATGACTGTTCAAAATTGAAGACATTACTAGAAAAGCCTCAGCAGAACAGATAAAGACCTTATAAAAGAAACTTACCATAATTCCTCCTCCTATCAGGCCTCCCATATATTTGACCTCTTCTGTGATGCGGGGATCTTCCTTGTTGTCGTCTGCTGCATACTTTGAGTCAAAGTCGGGGAAGAATAATATTATATTGCAGATGACCGAGACGGCAGCCAACACATACAGGAAGACCGCTATAAATTTAGAGCACTTTCCCGTACACATGATTTAAAATATATGTAATAGTATATATTTATTTAAATCCTGTGGAGAGTAGGTCCCAAAATTGAGCTCTTGAATTTAATTTAATCTCACACACGATATGCAATGTGTATCTATGAGTAAAAGGTTAAGAGAGTATTCTTATTGAGATTTTCAGCTAGATTGTGTATTCCAAGAGGATGATGGTGAGCGAGTGGAGGGAAAATGGTATGTGCTTAATAAATATCTATATATTTCCATTCACGGGGGGCAGGATGTTGAGGTGGAGTCATAGATGATAAGGAAAGCTATTGTCACACGCTTTTATGGCACTGTGAGTTTTATCAGTTGTCAACCAGCCATCTTCTGTACTGGCCACACCCACTTAGTTCCTAATTCGTTCAGAAGGGCTGACTAAAGTATAGCTTCACTTTATGAGGTGTCCATAAAAGAGGAGATGGCCTCAAAAGCATCGGACCAAATGGCAAACCCATGCGTGTCAAAGCGCATGCAAGGGCTATGTCATTGACTATGTTTCTTCAGAGTGCCCTGCCTGAGAAGATAAGGCTACAGAAGAACCAGTGGAATCTGTTAAAACTCTTCCTAAAACCTATTTATTTGTATCTGCTTTTTCAGCATTTACCTTGTAATTACATCTTTAGGCTACCCTTTATCATTTGTATTTGTTTACCTTAATATATTTTACATTTTAAACATTTATTTGGGCCATGTACGCTATTTCGTTAGTTCTAATTATTTTATTAGCTTGAGCATTCCATTAATCCTCACATCATAGTCTGCTATTTCAATTCCAATGTTATTATTTAATTGCTTCTGGTGAACTGACTATTGTGTTTAGTTTGACTGTCAAAGCTCATCAACTCTTTTAAACATTTCACTATAAATAAGGTTTGAAATGTTCTCACACTTTGTAAATTATGTTGACAGTGGGTTAAGGGTGAAAATATTTAGAGCATTGTGCGCTTCAGTGACCCAAATTATATTGTCAGTGATCATAGACATAGTCATGTTGGATGAGCCACAATTTTAAACACCTTTCATATAATTAATCTCTGGAAGGTAATCGTCTTATGTGGGATGAAGGCATAAAGAGCTGAACACTACATTAACCAGGCCAGAGGCTTATGTAAACCAATCAATACCCAAGAGGACATGGCCTGACAAATAAGTCATAAATGTAAATTATTAAAATTAGACATACAGCACGTGTTTAGAACTGGAACCCTCTGAAGCAATCACACAGAGAAGGGTCTAACATCTCTGCAGCGAGAGCCATTCTAAGTTAAAGAGAATGGTTTATTATTTATCATTTATTCCTTCTGCATTATGGAAGTGTTTCTTATGTCATTCTAATTCACCTACTGTGTCTTGGCGTGTATTTTTAACTATATGACAAGATAATTGGACTGCTTGACATTTGTCTTTGGAGTATGATGCATTGTATCTCAAATAAAGTAATGTGACTCATGTTAATAATGAAGCAGTCACCTAGAGTATCTTTAGCTTTTTTCATAACAGGAGCGTCACTATGGACACTCAGGTGTGGCTTCATTCTGACAGCAAGCTGTGTGTGTGTTGAGTGTGATTCTACATCATTATCAGTGAATTGTGGCTTTACTCAAATGAGAATGATGAGAGGATGGGTGGATATGGGGAGTGAGACAAAGTCCAACAAATATTTGCCAGGGACAACTGTACACACATAAACTAAACACATTACACTAACGCACACACTCACACACACAAACCTGATCATAAATCTTCATTGGTAAACTCAATGGCTAAATATGTGAAGGCCTGCAGGTCAAAAACTTTGCTGATATTTTCCAATGGTTCTTTTTCAAGTGCCGTTTGGTTTTAGGTGAAATTATTACAGTAATATAAACTACAGATACAATCCAGCCCCCCCCCCCACACACACACACACACACACACACACACACATATTCCAAGTTCTAATTATAACATCAGTTTTTCTTCTGCTCAAATAGGTAATCTATTTGTTGTTCTCCTCCTTTGCCTTCTATTCCCGGAGGATTTACAGCATATTTAGGCAACACTGAGGTTTACATGTAGCCAAGGAGCAGCCAAAAGGACTGACTCTTCAATCACCAAGCACTTGTGTCTCATCATGACAGCATCATCACCTGTGTTAACGGTGCACCAACCTTAAGGTGCTTACACCATATTATATATAGATAACATGGAAAATCCAAATTATAAAGATATATTACAATTATTTGTATTATTTTTTTATTTTTTATAAATTGCATTCAGCAACACAAGCAAATTAATCCATAAATTAATAAATAACATGAACTCTGGAGTTTGGCCCTGACGAACAGTATGCTATTATCTTTGTGACGTTATTATGTCAGAAGTATAAAGTTTGAACTCTTGAGAGGAAACTATTTCCATACGCCTACGCACAGCAGAAAATACTTTTTATTTAAAGGAAAATGTAAGACTTTAGTTAGTTACATTTAGCCAAACAATAGCTACGTTATATTAGGAGGGAACAGTACACCAAGTTCCTTCATTAATAAATCTATTTTAAATATTTGATCATCTATTTCCCCAAATGAACAATAGAGTACAGAGCTTTGAAAAAAAAACTACTGTTGAATTATTCATGTTTTATTGGTTTCATTACTTTTATGGATGTTAAACAAACATGTGGTTTGTTCCAGTCTGTGTCTGGTACTAGCTTTATGACATTGTGGTACAATGAAGAACACACACACACACGCACGCACACGCGCGCACGCACGCACACACACACGCACACACACGCACACACACGCACACACACGCACACACACACACACACACACACACACACACACACCTGTTATTCTCAAAATGAGATGCACAGTATGGTTTGACAAATACACACTATGTAAGTATTGAGAATTGAGGAAATACCAGCTACCTTCACACTCACTGATTAGATATTAACCTACTACAGTAACTGACGATAATGGAAACTGTGGCATGATCAAATGAGTGACATCAGAGTTGACGCAAACATAGTGAAAGTGTCAGATCCCAAGACCTCGAGGACAACCTCGTGGTGGCATGAAGTGCTGTAGCCATAACTTGTATTGCAACATGTTTCCCTTCCTCTAACACAGATTAGGAGAAACAGAAGGGGAAAAATACGACCTAATTAGATGGTACAGAAACAAATAGAAGATAGAACCTTGTAATTATGGTTGATCAATTTGAGCATTCCATGCTCAAGCAGCCCAAGCATGCCCAACGCTTACATGTAACAGTTGGCATTTTATCAACCATTATTTAAACATGCCTGAGTGTGTGGTGACTGGGTATATTGAGTATGTGGCATTCATAAGGGGTGAAGTCAGAAAACCATCAAATTATAAACTGATTCATGCGCAGGAAGCTACATTTGTAATTCATGTAGAAGGCACAAACACTCATTAACCTCCAATAAGGAGCTTTAGATGGAACTTTTTACAGGTAATGGTTGGTTTTAAGACCCATATCACATTCATAAACCCAATTCAGGAAAACCTTTTTCTGCATAACTTCCTTACACAGATTGCGAATAGAAATATTTTTGGACACAATATTCATTTTTTTAAACTCTTGTACAGACTGGACTACAGAGCCCAGCAAATACTGACCTAATGTCCCTCTCACTTCCTATGGACTCTAAATGGAAGTCCATGGCCTGGTACAATGACATTAGCAGCATGTAGAGCCTTCTGGCGGTTAGCTGCCTGTACTGCAGGTTTCTCACTTAAAGTTTGCCAGCTGCCATCGTCAGCGTAGCTCTCAAATAGGTCTCCTGCAACGAGAACCGTTCCTGCTGACGTTCCAAGTACTTGTACACTCACATCGTGTCCTGTGTGGCCTGGGGTGGGAACAATAGACACCTGTACAGAGAGATGGTAGGGTTTATTTTTGTGTAAAACAGACATCAGAAGGCTGTTAAAAAAAAAGTAAGATAAAAGGTAAGTTATTTCATCAGTTAAAGGTGTAGTCAGGGATTCTGGAAAAAGATGATTGATATTTGAAGTTGATCAAAACAAACAGCTCCCTCTCCATAGATAGAGTGCTCCCTCTGAAGGCCGCCCCCTACTGGCCGCCTCGTTCGACGGCGCGTCAAGGAATGCAACGTTCGAAAGGTGATGTCAAATTGACGGAGGAGCTGAGAAACCTGCAGATATTCAATGCATGTTTATGGCTTGACGCCAAAGAAATAGAACTGTTTTTTTTTTCTAAACCTTGGCGATGACGCGCGTCAGACGCTGCCTGCTAGTGGGCGTTGTCCCATCAAAAAGAACTAGTTCTAAAACTCTGGCGTCTTCTTCAATGGGCGGTGGCCTTGAGGCTCCGCCCCCACAATGTATTTATTGGCTTACAATCGCTGACTCTACCTTTAAGTTTCTGGAGAGCAATCTTAATTCGTTCCCTTGAGAGGACATTTTTGATATTTTATAAAAAATAAAGAATTTGTAGCTATAAATAAAATAATATAAAAGGAAAAGTACGCTTATACAAAATACACTTACATGCTCATCAATGGGGTATGGTTGTCCCTCCGTGAGTTTATTGGGAATATATTTATCACCCTCACTAATATCAAACCCTACAACTATCATAGCCGTTTGAAAAAGACCTAAATTCCCTATGTGGTCTGAGTGTCCGTGAGTTCCCACAACCAGGCTAACATCTCCCGGCTCTAGGCCATTTTCTTTTAATTTAGCAAGAAGGAAGTCTCGGTCCCAGGGTCCACCGGTGTCCACTAGGATAGTCGTGGGCCCCTTTATGAGAGAAATGGTCCCATCAGCTCGGAATGTCCCGTCCGATTGCGACAGACAATATCCAACTTTCAGGACAGAGACAGAATATGGCTGGCCAGCAATTTCTAGCTGTTCTTTCATCAGAGGAGTTACCTCGAATTCAAAAGGCATCCAATTAGCTTCACTTTCCATAACATGAATTCGAGAACGCGTATTGCATTTCGTCTTCTTCTTGAGTAGGTTGTACTTTTATTTCTTCTAAGATCTTGTTGTGTATGTCATATTTAATTATTTCATGCGCGTTACTGCCATCTACCGGTTATCCATTAGATTGCAGTCAATGTCCGTATTGTGCCCAAATGTTCTATAATCTTTCACAGAAAATGAAGTTATATATATATAACGTTTTTTATATATATATATGATGTTTCAGCGGGGAGATTACTGCAGTAAGGTTCCTTATACATGCAGTAGGTCAGCAGTGTTGTGTAACATTCATAACATAGTATGCATGCATGCATATAGTTATATGTCTTTTTGTTTATTGTATTATTCTGACTACTATATTTGATGGTTGATAAACCTACTACTGTGGTGTTTCATTCTATTTGATAGACAATTACATTTGCACGTAGAAAATGTTCATCTCTTGTCTGGGTTTATACATTTTTTTATATATATATTATTATAATCATTTTAAACAATAAATTCAATCTAAAAGCCATGAAGAACAGATCAGACTCCAGTGTATCGAACTTCATTAAGAATAGTCACCAGCAGAGGGCGCCACAAATCCAGTAAGTCTTTAGAACAGCAAGGGTACACTGGGACAAATAATCTAGACTCACGAGATCAGGATGGTCTCGCGAGTCTTCACTTTAGTTTTGCCGTCTGGAAAGCCTCGGAATCATTTTGAATGTGTCCGAGTAGCAACTGAACTTTGTAATCAGCGTCATGTTTATAGCTATACGGGCCTGGTTTTCCCAATCAGCGTCGTGTTTATAGCTATACGGCCGTGGTTTAGGTGGGCCGACCATGGTGCCGACAGCGAAAACGACCAGATGGTTCATCCAATCACCTGCCAAGTATTATTTTAAAAGTACAGCCATTCACAAACAGTTTCAATGTACGGCTTCCCAGATGGACTTGTGACAACAATTCCTCTGGCATGTCAGGTTACCAAAGTCCAGCAGTTCTATGAATAGGTAATTAGGCCAATCCTATACTATTTATCAAACAGGACTTTGAAAAGCTATTCAGACTCATAAAAGCATAAAAGAGCAAAATAAACCCATATGTTTATTTCATAATAATTGTAGGCCAAATTCATACTGTAATGTTTACTTGTTATTTCTTTGTTCACAATGATTGAATGTAAACAATAAAGTAGGCTCAAATGGAGTTCGATTCTTTATTCAATTCGATTGATTGACTGATTGATTGATGCAATTCACAACAAGAAATTACATTTTATTTATACGCACCAGTATTCATTCAGTTGAAAACGTTATCTGAGCCAACAGATGTGAAGATGAGAGTAAAGGACCCAGGAGGTGGCACAGGGAAAGCGAAACAAAGCGACTGAAAGGATTCAGCAGAGGGCAATAGAACTGTGGAATGTCAAAGAGATTTGTTGGTGTGTGTGTGTGTGTGTGTGTGTGTGTGTGTGTGTGTGTGTGTGTGTGTGTGTGTGAGTGAGAGAGAGAGAGAGAGAGAGAGAGAGAGAGAGAGAGAGAGGATCCTTTGGAGGAACTAAACACATTCGTACATTTCAAATTTCAAGCATAACCTAGTTATGATACTATTAGTTAGTTGTTTAAACTGTTCATGCAACTGTCTGTCTTGCAGATTTACATCATGCTAAATATAAAATACAAAGAATGCAATAGTTTGCATATTATCTCTGCTCATATGTTAATAATTCCGGTACTAGTAGCTTTCTTTCTATCTTTTTTTATAAATTAATTTTCATATTTTTAGCGTTTTTCATGTTTTCAAATTCCTGGTTGACGGACCGTTTGTTTTATTGTTTGTAGCTGGTAGGACTGACAATGACAACACACTGATAGTCTACGTCACTCCACATCCGTGCTCCACTTACACACACTTCCATCATGGCGGCCAAAACTGTTTTAGAAAAAGGAACCTCTTTTATGGATCCTATTAAAGGGATTTTGCTGACTTATTTCATGCCAGAATCATGTTACGACGAATTCTTTATAAATTTCAACTTTTTGGATGGTAAGCATTTATCCTGCTCAAGCAAAACGTGCTCACATACAGTAGCTTTCGATAATACTGTAGCAGAAATGTGCACGGTGTCGTATCTTCAATTCACGGGACAGGGAAAAGTCTCTTTAAGTTCCATGTTTTATTTTTATTAAAATATACTATATACTATACATTCGGCCATTGACCGTGCATGCCTGGTTCTAATTGTTGGTCGTGTTAGCTTATTTGCTAGTACACATATATAGTATCTGCAAAAAAGTGTTGATATTTCAGGGGATGGGGGTTCATTTAGAAATAATAATAAATCGTAATTACTTAATGCAAAAATACAGTATGTTATCCACACAAGATGAACTTTACAAGTCAGCCGTTTGGATGAAAGGCAGTGGGTTGCGTGTTGTGACAGCTCAAGTGGGAGGGGCTATACACGGCACTATTTAATTGGTTGTTGAAATTCTTAATTCAATAAGTGCTCTTTAGAAAACACTACAGTAAATTAAAAAAATATAAAACAATATGGAGAAAGTGTGTCTTGCCAAATAACATAATTCTGTAAGTATGTATATGGTGTACTATTATGCTATGATCATTTACTTTTTGCCTGCAGTGCCATGTCTGAAGATAGTATTGAGCAAAGGCCTTGGGATTGGCATCATTCTGGGGTCTGTTTTGGGTACGTATATTCCTTTTATTCCATTGTTCTATTTTCTAAAAACATGCTGTTGATTGAGCAAGTATGCTGAATATGTTCAAGCCTCACTTCAATTTCTCTTAAAATCTTATGCGCAATATTGTAAGTCCCCATTAAATATTTCCCTTAAATCATTCCCTGTAATAAAATCTTTCCCAGTAGCCAATATGTATTGTGTTCAATCAGTGAAGCTACCTCAGATCTTGAAGTTGATTGGGGCCAAAAGTGCAGAGGGACTCAGCTTCAAATCTGTGCTGCTGGAGATGCTGGCTATAACAGGAACCATGGCCTACAGCATAGCCAACAACTTTCCCTTCAGGTTGGCACTTATAGATGTATGTCAGTCATGTAGGAGTGGGTCAGTCCCACATTGGTACACACGCACACAAACATTTTAGAAGTATCCAAAGCCACATGAAAGAAACTCACAGCACATGTCAAATAAGTAACTGTGTGTGTGTGTGTGTGCGTGCGTGTGTGTGTGTGTCCTACCTCTACCTAGTGCATGGGGTGAAGCTCTCTTCCTCATGCTGCAGACTGTAACCATTGGTTTCCTCATCCAGCATTATGGCGGGAAAACTGTCCGAGGTAAACTTCTGAATATAATATAATATACCGGTAATATACATATAAATATGTGTATTAATGAGATTGTTTTACTATTACAATATTATTACGCTGCATTATTCTGTATGTGTGTATTGTTTGTAGTGTTGTCGTCCTAAAATAATGAAAAGCAAGGTTATGTTTCCTTTTGAAGCCACTTATAACTTAATTAATGATGACTTATAGTTATAATTAACCACATATACAGTATCTCACAAAAGTGAGTACACCCTTCACATATTTGCAAATATGTGAGCATATCTTTTCATGTGACAAC
>JAODUE010019655.1:0-24314 GCA_027564755.1 Amblyopsis hoosieri | reverse complement strand
CCCCCCCCCCCCCCCCCCCCCCCCCCCCCCCCCCCCCCCCCCCCCCCCCCCCCCCCCCCCCCCCCCCCCCACGGACACATGTTGTGTTTTTGTTTGTAACTGATAAATATTTTAAAGCAATTCAAAATGTTTATAGAAGCAGGATCAGACTTCTATTTTGTGACAGTCATATCTGTCATATGTCATGCTTGTCATAATCTAATGACATCAATGTGTATTATTTCAGTCGTGTTATCATTGCTGACCTTTTCAACTCTCGACTGTCAACGTAATACGGTTTATAGTAGCATCCATCAACTGGTTAATTCTATTTATTCAAGCTTTGCTTGTGTGATTGTCATACTGGCAGCGGCAGTAGCCTCTGAAATTATTTTTGGCCCGTTCCCTGACCCCAAGCACCCCGCCCTTACACCATTAGAAGTGTACAACCTTTGGAAAGCCATATTGATGAACATTTAAGTAGAACTTGTTGATGAAGACATGACAAATTATACTTTGGATTAACATCTCTGTAAAATATAACTTTCAGTATAATAAAGAAAAATATATTTTAGATTGATGAAAACTATCATGGTCCTATTTGAGAATAGGCTTCAGACAGCTAACCATGAGCCATACCAACATATACTGAATATATGTATTCTCTGCATTGCTTCAGATAAACTCAAGTGTGTGTATAGTATTCCATCAACATTGTGACAGGTGCTAGCTACCTACTGTGAAACCCTTCTATCAGGTTATGTTGACTGCAAAACCATTAACAATTATTCAGGATTTGGCTGATGTTATTGTAGTTTTGTGTATCGCGTCTTACATTGAAGTCTTTGAAATTATCATTAGCTGAAACAAAATCTCAATCATTCGACACCAACCGCTGTACTGTATCTTCAAAGACAATGAACCCCAACAATGCCTGCTGAGAAGTGATGACGGAAGATAAAGTTTCAAACAGACACTACGCAATACTTCCAGCATGAGGACATCACTGCCTTGTGGGTTAGATGTATTTTTGTTCTGGTTGAAAATTACCCCCCGTTTGCCTTGTGCAACTTAGAGACTTGCGCCAGATGGTTTCAAAGTAACCTATGAGATGAGCTCACGCTGTAGTTGTTTGCGTGGAAACCTTCAAAGAGTGGAAGATGTCACGTTGGCAGGCTTCCATTCACCATTACTAGTCATTAGTTCCACTATGACTGTAATTGACTGCTTTGTCTGTATCACAATAGTGTTTTGTGTGCTACCTTTCAGAGGTAAAGGTTGAACATATTAGAAGTCTGGCCTAGGGACAGATTTAACACAAGCTTGATCCCTTCCCCAGGACAGACGCTGCTTCTAAGATCTTGTTTTCCAACAGTTTGTTAAAACAATACAGAAAAGCTGACCTTTCTCACTGACAGCTTTAGCTATTTGTAGTGTGTTTTTTTCACAACAAGCTGTCAATTCACAGGGGAGAGATGGAAATTTGTGTTTAATCGTCTGGCAAGATGGCATGAGTGACTTGACTGGTGTCTTTCATCTGCCACTGGATTAAAATACATTTTTAACTAGACAACTACTTTAATAGTTAATTTCCTTAAAGCCTTTATCTTGAAAACCACAGGGTGCCAGTCCATATCTGACTGTATGATATGACAGGAATGCTCTGCAGCCATAGACGCAACAGTTACTTTTCTGTAATAAAATTGAGGTATAACCTATTGTGTGGCTTCAAGAACAATGTATGAAAGAACATCTATATTTAAATCTATATTTGACAAGATAGCTCATGTAAAATTGGACTGATTAACTGAAATTGTGTTTTTCTTTTTTGTTTGTGCCTAAATATAAGATCCTATTTTATTTATTAGATCCATAATGAAATGCCAACAGAATGATGTATGCTTGTTGCACACCTGTTGAAGGAAATGGCTTGTTTGGACAGTTATATTATGTTCTATTGCTGTACTTTTAAGGCCAGCATATGTTCATTTTTTATTTTATGTATTGTTTCAGTAACAAGTTTTATTTCAACATTCATGTGATCCTATTACGTAAATAAATCAGGTTGTGAGCCGGTGAGCTGAATGTGCTTTTATTTAAGAAGTCGAGGAAACGTCTGCACATCGAAGTCCTCCCTGTCATCGTGAAGATCACGCTTGGAGCCACATCTTAATGCACGCAATGTGTTGATGGGCTCTCAGCAGTCCCACCTGTTTACAGCAAACACCTCACCACAATGGAGTTGACGTCACTTGCTGAGAGTACAGCTAGACTGGTGGGCAGGTGGAACCTTTCCTGTTTGGCTCAGCCAACACGTTTTGACAAAGACCTGTGATTATGACGACGGGCGAAGCACTCCCGCAACACAGCCAGTCACCAAGGAAGTCTTCTCCACCTCTCGTGGCTCTCAAGCTGTGGCAGACTGCAATGCAGGAAGAGGAAAATGCCATTGTCTTGTTCACTTGAAATGTGAATACGCGATAATCCTATAAATGTTGACGTAACCGCCATGTGTTAGAGGTGTTGCTAATGGCAGACTGAGACCCTGTGTCCAGAGGACACACTGTTCCTACCTCCTCTACTCTACCCAGCCAGATAGAGGTCTGTGATAATGGGCTGCTCACTTATCGAAGAGGCTTGCTCTCCTTGTCGTCAACCCTGTACACCGCTGAGCATTAACAGATTAAGGCCAGAGGGTCACACTTTTTTTTTCTTTTTTTTACGGACAGATAGCACTAAGAGTAGTATAAGTTTGGCATACACTTTAGCAAATCTGTTTTACAGGCTGTTGAAGGTTGGTGCGTAATTGAAAAGCAGAACCTCAGACCCTCTTATGTGATTAGCTGTTTATTACGACTGGCAGTGTTGTCAAGCTCGTGTTTGTATGCGTCAAAAAAATCTATGCTTAATTTCTCCAAATTAGTCATTTGTATAAGTGCTCACTTTCAATGACCAATAAAGCAGGCAGAGACGTTATCCCAAATTGTATTTAGTGGTGGTGAAAATTACCCTTGTGTTATGAAATGATATAAACAAAACTATCATTGCAGAAAATTCCATTAAGCTAATGTTTCTTTGCTAAACTTAATACATTATAATGCTAATATGTTTTATATAATTGATAAATATGAAGATAGAAATGGCCCTGAGTGGAAATGGATGTTTGAGATATCAATAGTATTTCTGTACAGTTAAGGTTCTCAACTTTGTCCTCTTTCTGAAGGTAACAGCCAAAGGCTGTTTTAATGCTGAGATGCGTGGATAATTAACAAAGCGGCCCTGTTTATTGCATGCCTGTGAGCCAACACTGCATGCTAATTTGAACCTCAAAGCTTTTGGGGCAAGGGCATTGCTCTTGGGGGTGGAACAAGATGGCCACCAATAAGAACCAGACTCTAAGCACTGATCCCAGTTTATGTCCCCTGGTTCAGCAATGTCCTCTGGCTTTTAGATGACAGACTGTCACAGCTATTTAAGGTTCTCCAAAACAAAAAGGATTATGGGGTTGTTTGGTTTGGCCTCGTACAGATGGTAAGTGATAGGCCTGTGCTATAATTTCCCTGATTAAATGGGGGCATAATATCTGTAGAGAATTGCATGGTTGCAACAGTCACATAATAAACCCATGCAAGCATACAATATTTTGCTCAATGAAGCTTGCTGGCTCTGCTAGCCTTGCCTTCATAATGCAGCACTAAACCTTACTTGGATTAATTTATTTCAAACTCCGTTGCACATACTGTTCTTGAAAGTGTTGTCGAAAGTAGTCTGAAGGATATTCCATAGAGATTTTAAAGAATACTGCTGCTGAAAAAGGTTCCCCTCTATAAGGAATCTCTTTGTAGACATTATGTTATTACCTGGCACCAAAGGGAATTAAACTAACAATCGTGTTGTGTGGCTGTGTGTAGGGTGCATCTCCATCAATGAGTCTGTTTGGCTCTGTGTCTTTGGAATGTGAACAGGCATCTATTTTCAAAACTCCAATGACTGTTATTTAAACCAGTTCCTCTACTTCCACCCATGTTCTTAGTGCCATTAATGTAATTGCACTACGTCTCAAAAGGCTTTTGGTTTGATTTGGCCAACAGGATGGTATACTCTTGAGAAGAGTCATTATATAGCCCAGCTTCTGAAAATTATGCACTATCTGATTAGATATTGTCACCATGGATTTAGGTCTGCAGCACTCTATCTCTCACCCCAGCCAACCTGTTGGGTTGCGCGTGGCTGGGGGTCCATGTCTGCCTTCATCCCTGTCATTGTCTGGCGTCTGGACACACTGCAGGGCGGTCTGAAGGAGTACAGTGGTGATGTCCTCTGCTGTGCCGTGGTATGATATTTGGGCAGCCCGTCAAATGCTCTCATGTGCTCAACTGCTGATTAGTCTTGAAAATGACAGGTCAGAATGTTGTGTGTATGTGTTATATCTGCCCACGCTATATTCCCCGCCGTAACCCTAATATTATAGACTGTCTGACTCGACAGCTAACCCCACCTGGCCTAAACAAAGATAGTGTAATGCCACATTGTTTTCCTTCTATGTCTAAAATCCTGTTAGCCTTCTATACAGCAGGTCTTAACTGCTTTTTCATGTCCATTGCTCACCTGCGAGCTGGCTCTTTGAAACACCGCCCCTGTCAACTAAGGACAAAACACACCCAGTGGGAGTGTTGCAGCAATACTTAATTCTGCTTTGAAGGTGCTTCTGTTACCGGGCATGTGGTATTTTTTATAAATAGAGTAACACGGCAGCTAAACATACACTTTAGATCCCCCCCACTCATCTTCTGAACCTTTTTAGGTTTTTGTGGCAATTGATAAAAGAGCTCTTACATAAGCAAATGTTCCCAGTTCCGCAGCGAGCCATGCTTCTCCGACCTCTGGCATTATCTTCCTTCCTACATCCCACTATTAACACAGCCATGGTCACACAAGAAAGGCCTGTTTTTTTTTTTTTTTTCTTTGCTCTGAGCACGATTAATGTAACTTTACAGTCATTCATTGATGTAGAAGGTAGTCACCACTGCCCCTTTCCCAGTCATTTTCCACCCTCACATTTATGGCAACTCAGCTTGATGTCTCAGATCTTCAAATCCTCTGGATTAACCATTTCCGCTGTCTGTGTTTGAAGCCAACCCCTCCCTCCCTCCCTTCTCTTTGGATGCCTTTATCTGAAACCTGCTTGAAGGGCAGCACCAGAGCATCTCTAGTTTAAGAAGCCCACAGTGTTAATTGCCCTTAACCACTCTAAATTGCATCTTTAGTTCAAATACAACACAATATGATTGGGGGGGGGGGATTAGAGTTTCTGATTTTTGTAAAGGGAAAATCAAGGAATGTAAATTAAAGTGCTACCCCCCCATCCCGCCTCATAGTATCCTTGAGGAACGACTTCCACTGGAGGCTGAGATCGCTGCTTGTCCTGACCCCTGACAGATTTTCTGTCGCATGCAGGGGACACATGGTTGACAACTCACTCCTAGGACCAGTCGGGGGGAGCTAACTGCCTTACCTTTCTGCTTGAGGGGACAGCAAAAGGTGAGAGGATATGGAGAAAATGTCAGTGGAGAAAGATTGGTCTCAGGAGGGAGGGGGGCTAAGATCAGGCAATAGAGGATAGCCTTAGAATATAGGCTCCAGACTGGGACTAGTCAGTCGCATTTTGCGGCAAGTGCGGCAACATTATTTATTTATAAATAGTCACACCAGTGCGACTTGTGGGCTTCCGCCTCACAATTGCAGTTTAAAGCAGCGCTGTCCGCTCCGCACGCTCCACTAGTTCAAATGATCGGTCCTCCCTCTCCACAACAGAGCAAGTAGCCTACTTGCAAGCCAACTTTAAATAAAATGTATTTTACAGTTTGAACACGAGCAATGTTCTCCATTAACACTAAAGTCAGTAGTAGTCACACCGACCTACATATACGAACCAAACCAGCGGCTATAGTGGTAGTATCGTAAACCGGGCAAGAACCTGCGTTCACATTCTCACAGTCACACACCGTAGCGCAAGCGGCTAATCAAAGCCACAATTGGCTAATCAAATGAAAACGAGTAGCCTACAGTGTAGTACATGATTGTTGTAGCAGCAATATTTAATAAGCTCTTTTGGTCTTTTGTTTTGTGTTTGACCCTCTGAGTCCTACAATAATGAATGTCACTAAAAATAAAGTCTCACAAATTCAGTCGGTTTGTTTACGTAACATAAATAGCTTGTTGCTAGGCTAAAGTATGGAAATACGGTAAAATAGAGTTAACAAGCATTTGCTTTTCAGCAGACATGATAGTTGTATTTCAATTGCTGCAGTCTTGCATAAATATTATAAAGTGAGATTTCATAATCGTAGTGCTCGCGTACCTCTGATGAATACCGGAGCCGTAGATGACGTGGCGCTCTGTTGTGAATGTGAATTTACGCATACTGTAATCCAAAGATTACGATAATTGTTTTAAAATAATGTGGCTGGAGGAGATGGAGAACCAACTCAGACACAACTGATGAGTGGGCATGTTGAAAAGCACAAGGGCTAATGCAGTAGGCATACAAGTTGCGGTAGAGAGGGGATGTCTTCTGTGTTCGTAATATTGTCATTGCGGGCCCGGTCCATTGTAGGAAACTCACCATGCTAATTATAATACAAAAATAAAAACGGGTGCCACCAAATCATGCGCTAGTGTGACCAACCGAGAAGGTTGGTATCACCAGTGCTGCCAGTGGGAAAAGTTAATCTGGAGACCTGAATGGAGGACAGGGTCTGAGAGGAACTCTTTTACCCTGTTCACACTGTCTCCTTGCATCTACCCCAGTGAATAGGACAGCAATTTATGGGTGAATAATTTATACTGTGTTTTTTTTTCACTGACATTCATGGTCTGGTTTGCCAGCCTGATGAACAACCTGCACACAAGCATGCATTACATCTTCCTTATTCCGTTTCCTGTCGTAGTGTAATAATAAGTTGGGGAGGATCATTTAAAGTCAGCCCCCTGATATTAACCCTGCCTGGCTTTATGGTTTACAACACGTGTAATAATTAAATAATGAGGTTTGCTGCAATGGCTCTGAAGAAAGCATAAATAGTTAGGTTAGGTTTATATCTCTGCAGCGGTTACTACAATGTCTACCGACCAGTTTAAAGCTCTAAATAACGCATCCTGCAAATCTACTTTCCAGACTTGCATCACTTTATTTTTAGATAATATACTGTATAGCAGTCATACTATTCACCCCTCCTCTCCCCCAGCCATGGTCCCTCATACACAATGATAAGTTGATGTGTTTGTTATCAGATGTCTAGTTTACAGAACATGCTGGCGGGGAGAGAAAGGTAGAATAAAGCTTGCACTGATTGGGGAATGTACAGGTTTTATTGTGGGACTGCTTTTGGAAGCAACTCTAATTTGGAGGGAAAAAATAAGCGGTAGCAGCCTCAGCCTGTGGCCCATGTCCCAGCATGCCACAGTGCCTGCTGCAGGCCACAGATTAAAATAACAAGGTTTTCAACATACTTGTGTCTACAGCTGAAGATCTCATGGATGGAGAAGTCAGATGATGGTGACCTTAACCAAATGGATTTGCTTCCACTCTAGAGCATTTCATTAGAACCTACACACACTTTAATCATATTTGCTAATGCACCGCAAGTTGCACAATAGTAATGTGCTACATATGCTATACATGCCATGGTGTACTTCTTGTGGTGCTTGTCTATTCAAGGGATTGTCCTTTTTTGACCCATTTGATTATTAATAAAATGTCCCTGAAATCACAATTTTTGTTTAAATGGACCTCCATTAAAAGGGCAAACTGAGAATGAAAACACTAGTTGTGAGCAGCTAATGTTTTGTGCGGCACTAGGGTTTCCTGTAAAGCTTGTTTTCTTTCTGAGGTCCTGTCATCATGATCTGAAAAGCTTGATGAATGAGCCTGTCCAGATGAAGGAGTGGATTTGTCCACGGGTCACCAGTGCCCACAGCTTCACTACAAACGTGCCAGAAGTGTTGATGGCTCCTGTCATGTTTTTTGAAAGAACAGGGGAGGGCTTTCACATGTTTGACACGCGCCGCCTCCTTCGTCCGCTTGTAATTCCCAAGGAAGTCTGCCTCGGGTTCTTCACTGTTAGAGATGTGTTGGAGGCAGCCGCTTTTCAGCCCAACACCCCCGCGGCCTTCACGTGGTCGGACACAGCTTGAGCAGGAGGGTGCAATCTAAACACTTACAATCTCTCCAATGTACACAGTTGCGCACATGCCTCTCTGCGTCGACCGCACCGAGCTGTTGAGAGGCTCTCAGAGTGCATGTCGTGTCACTCACACCCTGCAGTTATTTTCAAATGCCCAATGATGGCGGAAAGGACTGTTTATTTCCCTTTTTTAAACAAGTGTCTTGACCACACACAGCCTGGTTCTGTGCAGTCAGTGCCACTATTCCCACCCTATATAAGGTTGAATAAAGACCTGTCCTGGGACAGGAGTGATGTGGAGTGAGGAGCCCTACTTAGTAAGAATGTTAACTTATCAGGCGGAGACGGGTGAAAGGAATTTGTCCTATTGGCACAATTGATGTGTTTACAGCAGAGTGAAAATAAGCATGCCTGCCAGCATTGCCAGTGTTTAGCTTTCTGGTTAGTTTGGCTACAGTCTAAAGGGTGTGTGTAAAGGGGAGGGGGTGGGGATTTAAGTGGGCCATAGTTTTTTCATTGAGTTCTGTGGTACCAAACCACTTCCTAAAAGGCCAGAGTTTTGAAACCCTTGCATAGCCTTTAAGTTAAAAATGATTTGAATGATTCCGCTGAAGGAATTGACCACAAGTCAAAGTCCAAATGTCTCAGATTCCATTCTGACCTTTAACAGAAAGTTGTGGATTTCCTTTTTTTTCCCCCACGATAGCTGAAGATTTAGGCTCTTAAGACCTTCAGCTATCGTGAGAGGAAAATAAAAGGTTATATTTGATCATAGACTGTAGAGTAAAATATACATACAGTTATGTCCTTTCTGCTCTCATTCACCCCACCATTAGCCAGGTTATTCAGGGATGTTACCTGGTTGCTCCCTTAACAGTAGAGGCACTGTTTTCTAGTCACCAACCTGCTGCAGTGACCTTTGATATGTTTGGTCTTCACTACCAAATTCAGGATTTGGATCCCTAACCTCTGCAGTTGGGTTATGACATTTTCTTAATATGTGCTTTACCAAAACCCTTTTCCAATTTTGAGTCTCATACATCCCTAAAAATATGAAATATTGTTTGTAAACTAAAGCCAGCATATGAGAATACATTTACCTTCTCCGTCAATATATTCTCTCCTCTGCCAGTTTCATCCTCTTCCAGTGCGGTTCTCTCTGCGTTTAGTCCAGGTAGCCAGCCTACCTTGTGCCCACCATGTGCCCTGCGCAGAGCTTCCTCGTGTCTCGCGCACACCATCCCAGCCACCAGTACTGATTATCAGCAGGGCAGAGGTGCTGCCGCTCCGCTCAGCATTAATTGGCTGATTAACATAAGGACAGTTTAGCACTTCACTGTCCCACGCTCAACCCATTAATCAGGAGACGGGCTGTGCCAGCTGATCTGCTGCCAGCAGCCCAGCTCTAAGCAGTCCACTCTATAGGAGGAGGGGGGTGGCCAAGAGATGTGACTAGGCCTGTAAGAAAATACCGATACACCAGAGTATCGCAATATTACGTTGCGTGATGCTGTATTGATTTTCTAAAACTTGTTTTTCTACATTTTCTAAAAATTCGATTGTAAAAGGGACCATGTACAAAATACAAAAGAGAGGTAAGATGCTTGTTACCAGATTTAGCTTTACATTAGTGTTTATTTTGTGCAGTGGCGCCACACATTAGCCATTGCTGACAGTTTTCCACAAATTAGAAATTGCAATATATCACCTTGCTTACAGTATCGCAATATAACAAATTGTGGCCCGTGACAAGGATTTGTCAGCTGCTTGGATTGGCTGCATCTGTTTTTTGGGAATGAATAGCATGGGATGCATAGCCAGGAGGACCTCTTAAAGAAAGCTCCACAGCTGCACACTGATGTGAAGGTCAAGGACTTACTTATTCCTATCAATACCTTTTAGTTTTTTTGCTTAAAGTATCGATTATTTCTCATAGACAGATTGCTTTACGAGAACCTCTAGAATACCCCGTGTCGCCATGTCCTAACAAGTGATTCTCCGTCCTTCCACACATCACTGGATCACAGAGGCCAGTCTCAAAACTCCGGAAACATCTGCCAGCTGTCCGCAATCCGCATTCCACTCAGACGCCTGTCTACCATTTTATCTCCCACCACCGGCTGTCAATAGTGTGAAGTAAATATTGTCCTTTTTTTTTTTTCTGTCAGGCGACAGGGATGAAGTGAGGAAGACGCGTTCAACACCTCACGGATTACAGCTAAATCCGGTTGCCGCATGAGAACCGGTTGTGAAATTCTGCGTCAATAAGGAGCTGTCCACGGAAGTTTCAATAATATACTTTTAACACCACCTCAGATGATTTCTCCCTTCGCGGGCAACGTTGAGGCTGGCATCACTCCATCTTCTATGTTGTGCCTAAGTGTGATTGTGTGAGCTTGCAGCCAGGCGATGCGCGCTCTGTCCAAATGTCAGCGTGCCAGGATGCTGCTCCAGGAGGCCCTGGAGTGTTTCATATCGTGCCGCACACTGCATTCCCCTCCCTCCATCAGACCCTGCTCTTTCACATCCCTAATTCTGTTCTATCTCCCTGTATCGCTCCATTCTGTCCCCTGTCTCTTTCTCCTCGTCCCCCTTCATACTCAACACCTCGCCGTTGTCTTTGTTACCACGCTGCTGATTCGTTAGTTTAATAAATGCTTTGGTATGCTCGGGTAAGCGGGTCCTTCAAGCAAATTGCGCTAAACCGCAACATTGCAGGCATTGCTGTACACTAGTGACTTGTGAGGCGCCACTGCCTTTCTGTGACGGGGGCACAACAGCTTAGTTTCACAGCAGAAGCCCTCTGAAAATAGCCTTGAGCTGTCCCACCAGTGGTTTTTCTGCCGTGACCAGCCCAGTTGCATGTTTAGCCTATTACTACTGTCATTTTCCTTTTTGTTCTTCAAAGCTTCTTGTGTTTTTTTTGCCAGAGCCATTGAATTTACTTTCTTGGAAAGCTTAATCTATGTAAATCTTTTGGTTGTTTGTCTTTGCCAAGTGCTTGATCTGTGAGACTTTTGACTGTCAACTTTTGAAAGGGCTTTTTGAGGCCTCTAGTGTTTTTCTCAAGTAGACCTTGCTATCGCCTGCGTTGCGGGGCCGCCTATTGCTGCGGATATTTGAACGTGCCATTCCGATCCAGTGTGCAAACAGGTGACATTCTGACAAGTGATGACTTGGTCTTTTTCTTTTTTGTGTGAGGGGCTTAGCTGGTGCACCTGGACGTTCCTCTGCAGAGTGAGCAGGACGTTGTGTACAGGCCAGCTGATGTTCCTGTGAGCCAATGCAGTCCAGCTGCTCAGCTGTGTGTGCACTTGGCTATAGGCACACGCTTGCTGCTTAAGTAAACACGGTAAATGGCGGGTGTATAGTTACCATATTCCTGGCTGTATCTGCCTACCTGCTATGGTTTGTACTAGGCAGCCTGAAGGTGTTTGTTGCGTGGGGCTGGTTGGGTAACCGCTCCAGCATCTGGTTGCACAATGAAACGAGGTTGAAGATATTTAATACTGTATGGAAAAACACAAGAAGGGGGCAGTTATTTGTGAGCATATGTGCTTGAGTGGGTCATGTCCTTCTCCTTGATCAGGGTTGAACAGGCCAGCTACTTACAGACTCACACTAACCAGACTTTGTGCTCTCAGCAATTAAGTTCAAATGGCATTTGTGTTCAATATTCAAGGGCACTGTGCTTTAGCATTGGTATGAATTATACGAGGACACAAAAAGCCTGTTGATCGCGTAGGGCTTCCGTGCGGGAACAGGAAATGGCCGCCTGCAGCCTGTTATCAATTTGAGCGCTGGTGGTTGGTTGGTTGGATCACGTTCTGTCTTTGATACCCCTGAGGATCTGGCAGCTGTATAGTGCCCCCCCCCACCTCTGCCTCTTGCTTTGGTCTTTCCTCTGTTTTCCATCCTATCATCTGGCAGATAATTGTCCCTGCAGTTATGTTTTGTGTGCGTGTGTGTGTGTTTATAATTTAAAGCAGAAGCCGCCCTCTCCATAACTTCCGGTCTAGTCCCCTATCCTCAACTCCTGTAGAGATGTTTCAACAAAGAGCTTAAGGCTGATTGGGTCATTAGACATTATTGTCTCATAGTTTATGAAGCATCGTGCCTTCTTAAATTGGATGAAGCTACGATCGTGCCCTTGATGATAATTTCATAGTAAATTCAAACTAACCTGAAGAAAGTTTATATGGCCGCTGTGGCTCATTGGACCGTGAGACCCCCCCCCCCCACAACCAACGTGTAATTGTATCCTATTTTCCGACATATCAAGAATACATTGAGCAGAATGAGTTCAATTGTATGTGTTCCTGATGTGGCCAATGTGAAATGCTTACCTGTCGAAGCAACTCTAGATTGATGACGTTGTTTAACAGTACATTTAACAGTTTAACTGCTCAAACGTCATCTGTTTTGACGCAAATTGAAAATGACCGGTGCATGTTTCATATATGACTAACGTTACACACGAAGTCTTGGAATCGACGTTGTTAGTTCTCCATCTCCGGCATCTGTAGAGACCTGACAGTAAATGGAGCCAATTTGACACCGTTACTCATTGACGTGTGAGCTCTGAACCTGCACGACCTCCAGGGCTACCTGCGGCAGAACGCTCACAAAGCGGCCTAATCAATTTAAATCCACAGAACGGTCGCTGTAACACGTGGTACTGTCGTGCGGACATAATGTCACGGAGGACCTCTGATAGGAACCAGATGAGTGACTCATACTTAAAAGGTGAAAACTAAGTTTATATAAAAAAAAAGACAAACTGTAAAAATGATGACTGCTACACAAACTGTAGGCTGATTGAGTGGCAGTGACATCCCCATCTAATCTGGTATACACATGGTACAGGCCTTGTCCAAACAGAGAGGAGCTGTATAGGCCCCCTGTTCAGAGAGTCTCTCCTAGACTCTCCCCTACGTGTCTTATTTAACCCATGTAATGGTGCCTCCATAGGTTTGTATCATGGGTTTTCACCCAAGCAGGTTGGTGTTATTGGAAACTAAGTGCATTCTTGTGTTTTTATTGTTTTATGTGAGCGGTGTTGCAGTGTGGGGGGGGGCTGGGTCTGTGCTCTGCTGCTCTGGCCTGGCCACATGCTGCATTTCTCCGTCCCGCAGCCCCTGGCCTCCTGCTGCATTTCCTAACCCAGGAAATAGAATTAACACCTCAACCTGGGCTCTGGAGTCCCGCAGGCACAGCTGTGCACAGCACAGCCTGGTCTAGTCAGGTTACTCAGCTAGCTAGCTAGCTAAAGTAGTGCGCTGCTTTTTCTGGGGCTAAGAAATAGACATGGAATTTTGTACACGGCACATGGGGTGATGGGAGATGACTTCATTCCATTGTCCACATTTATTACAATGGGTGGCAATTTATATAAACCCGCATTAGTAAACTTTTGGTGGATTGTTAAAATGCCCTAGTGAGGACACATATTGATATATACATATTTACTGAAACATCCTTGAATTTCAGGCTGTTTTAAGAGTATACCCGTTCATGTTTTCAAACGTAAAGTGTGTAGTAAATCAAAGCAGGGGACCGTTTGTATTCTGAAGAATAGAGATTTGGATTATTCACTTTATTTAATGCAAGCCATATTTTTGGGTTTGCCCTTGTCTTGAGAGCTTTATCTGTTTTCTTCATTAGTGAAAGATTCAATGCGAACATGTCTGCACATGCATTCACGTGCGTACACGCACACAAGCACACTAGCGGTTCACAGATTAGCCGGTTCCTGCGTTTTAAGTGCCCCATGTGTTTGCATTTTAGTCACACATTGCCAATCTCATGGGGGCACTTTGAAGCATACTCCTCCAAAACGGGTCGTAAAACAGGAATAAGTAGTTTTTCACATAGCCTCAGAACCCTCTCACCACCCCATCTCTGCCCCGCCACGCCCATAGCAGACACCACCTTCCGGCCCCGTCGCTAGGCCCCGTCGCTAGGACAGTGGAGGCTGTGCAAATTGCCTGAAGATGGTCCAGTGGTCTCTTTGTCTCTTTGCTCATATTGGAGGGAGACGAATGTTATGTCATTGCCAGACCCCCATCCCAAACCACCCCCACACAACTAACATATCTATCCTGCATTATGTTTTGCAGTGGTTGTTATGTAAGGATAGCAGGGGTTCTTCGGTGTACATCACTCCTTATTAAGGTTACCAGCCTGTCTTCATGCCTGTTTGCATCAGTGTTATTAATCTTTTCCATTTACAGTGTGTTTACAGCCAAATGTGTTTTTGGTTAACTTTAGAGACCATGAAGGCTAATAAAATGCAAAGTAGGTCTTTATTGTTTCTGACTGCCAAGCAGAAATCTGTGTTTGTGTACATTGGGGCGGTGGGCTTAATCCTTTTTGTTTCCCATTAAACCTTTTATTTAGTTGTATTAAAACGGGTCATTTGTCAATTTCCGGTGCATGTAGATGGAAAGCAAAGCGATAACGCTCTCAAAATTAAGTGTTAACTATGTTAACTGACGAAGAGTGCTCTCTGAGGGAACCTTCCAGATGACCTTGATCAGAAGGCTTCATGCCTCAGCTTTCTCATGCTTCAATGTGACACCGGGAGGAGGTGTGTCGGGCAGTTGTGTGATGAGGTCGGGGGTATTGATGGAGCACTGACGGGACTACTGCTCGCAGATCTGACTCTCAGACGACCTCCGGCTCGAAAGACGACTGCCTGACTCATCTGCCAGCCCGTTCTCAACGTCTTGCATTGACCCAGCTCTACCTGTGTGTGTGTGTGTGTGTGTGTCTCTCTCTCTCTCCCCTCCACAGTACCTCGAGGTGCCGTTTGACTCCACCATGAACCGCACCAAGAACCGTCCGCTTGTCAGAGGACAGATCAGGTACGGCCCTTTTTCATACTTTCACCAGTAACCTTTCAAGAACAGCTGTGGTGAAAGAGAGGGGCATGCCGTCTACACTTGTAGATCTAGTTGTACGGAGGCTACGAGGAACTAGAGTAAACGGACGCTTGAGCAGGATGCCCCAGCGAAACATAGGCTTCTCGTGTTAGAGAAACCCCTTCTGTTTGCCAACTCACTGCACGGCAAAACCACTGCCATGGATTTATATATAGCAGCAGATGTTTATGTAACTGGTATTAACAAATGGATGGGGGACGTCTCATACTATAATGTACTATAGTCTAATTATTTTTTTTTTGGTGAAACACAAGCCACCCACTAATTGTAATAACAGGTGAGGTCTTCTTTTTGCAGGCCATATTATAACAGGAGTACACCTTTAAATAAAACAGGAGTACAGACTCGAGCACACATGCCAGATCCTTTTACACGGACGGATTGTTGGGTGAATGGAGGGAGAAGTTGTAGTCTGCCTGACCTGCCGTACGCCGTTGCGCTGCCCTCGGCGGTACAGAACGGTAGATAAACCCCTCTATTGGCGAGCAGCGAACCGGCCACGGCGACACGCTTCGAAGTCCAACTGAGTAACGGGATACGCTCATCTCTACCTGTAGCCATGGCATGCTGCCACGCACGGTCACAAGCGCACGCACACTCGCTCTCTCGCTCTCTCGTGTGCATGAAACACTCCACTAGTTGCCAGTGCCAAGACATCCCTCGTGCCCGCTTCACTTTTACTGACAGGTTCACCTTTAACTGGCGGACGGCTCACCTAAGCTGCCTAGATCCCCTTTCCTTCTACCCAGGCGTCACAAAGCGGGCCGATTTGTTGACATGAGACGTCTGCGCAGCTTACCGCACGTCCTGACCAGACGCAGCCAGTTTGACCTTCTAGTAATGTTAGCCCGGCACGGGGTTCTAGTCTGAGTGATCTGTGCTGACGTGACGTGTGGTTATTAAAAGTAGACTGTAGTAGAATGTTCTGGCGCTTGGCTAAACGCCGTCACATGGTACTGGATCCCAAGACTTGCCTGCCTGTCACAAAAATCTCTCTCTCTCTCTCTTTCTCTCTCTCTCCGTCTCTCTATCTCTCCGTCTCTCTGTCTCTCTGTCACCATCTTTATCAGTCTGACTCACGTTCACAAACACACACACACACTCTGTGACCAGACAGAGGCCAGCTGGGGCCGTGAACTCCCTTGTCAAACAGTCTATCAAGCCCACATTCTGCACCCCACCCCCTCCCCCATTAGGATGAACCTTAGTTTGCACCAGGATCGGCCATATTTGTCCTCGTCCGGAAAGTCTATCTGCCTCGCATGATGTCAGCCTAGGAAACAGAGCGTCATCATGTATCAGCGAACGCCGCGACTAGCATCGGCTTTCCCATCTGCACTGCCCTTGGTAGCGGGCACAGCGCACAGACGGTCTAGTTTTCCGTGATGTCTAGGAGAGGCAGCGCGCTCTTTTGTTGTGGCAGGAAGTTTGTGGGGGCGCGCCATGTGTTGACGATTGTGCTGGATGCTTCTCTGCTCTAAGTGAGAGCAGGAGATCAGTTTTACATGCTCGGCATCGGCCCCTTGAAGCTATTGTGTTCCAGGCCTGTTGGGACATTCCCATGACATAGCTCTCTTCTCTCTTGTCTTGACTTATTTGTCGTAAATAAGTGGCTGAGAGCCTTAAGTTGTAGCCTTGTGTTGACTTGGCGCATCCATGCTCCAACTGTATTTCATAGGTACCTTGACTGTCAGCAGATTCCTTTTGTATTGTATTTTTTGCTTGGCGGTAAAATCCTCCTGTGTTTTTTCCATTTTGACTCCTTGCTTTGTTTGTGGCTTTACTTTCCGGATGGCCAAAGTTCTGTGTGTCACTCTGTAAACAAGGAAAACTTTACTTAGCGCTCCCCTTCAGGCGTAGTGATCTACCCCGTGCTCAGACCCTTCCAGCCAGCCCACATTCAGACTGTAGTCAGCCTATAGCCACTCCAGCCTTCGTGGCCCCACCTCAGCCCACATCAAGCAGGCGTAACACCACTAATCACGTTAATGCACCAATCTCCCGGCCCCAGCCACACCACCAGAATAAAAGCCTGTGTTTGCTTTTAAGGGAGCATGCCTGGATCTGGTCAAGATTTTAATCTCTGCACAACCCCCCCCCCCCCCCCCTCCTGTCCCCCTTTAATTTATGGAGCATTTACTGGTGAATTTGAACCAGCCCTTTGCATCTCTGCTATCAATAAAAGATGAGGGCAGGAGCGGATGGAAGGGGTGGGAGCCTTCATCCAGCTAAAAGCCTGAGCCGCTGTGGTTTTCCTCACCAGTTTTAATCTAGCGCGTGCACGTGCTCTTTGTCCTGCAGGGAGACTTTTATCCCTGACAAACCCTTATCAGATGAGCTTGCCTTCGCCTCCCCCTTTTAGAGACAGCGTGTGTGTGTGTGTGTGTTCCGGTTTTTATCGTCATATCTGGACTCCAAACACAAGCTTCTGTATCTGTTTTATTTGTTGTTGTCGTTGATGATGAGAGGGTATTTTGTATATTGGTGATCTGATTTAGGGTGAATTACTGCTGGTAGAATGTTTTGCTTACTACAGTCTTTGTCCCATTCCCCCATCTTGTTCTCCTGCCTCTGTTCTGTTTCCCCGCCCCCTGCCTGTTTTTGCACCACCCCAGCCCCCTCCACGCCCTCTCCTTCGCCCTGGCCTGTGGCGTCCCCGGGGTGTGCCTGCTCACGCTGGCGGTCAACCCCCTGACGGGCTTCCTGGGTGCGCTGAACATCGTGCTGTACACCTGCTGCTACACGCCACTTAAGAGGATCAGCATCGCCAACACCTGGGTGGGGGCTGTGGTGGGAGCCATACCGCCGGTCATGGGCTGGACCGCCGCCACGGGCTCCCTGGACCCAGGTATGACTGAGGACGGACGTACACATAGTATACATACATAAATACATGCGTATATACACTCACACAGTGTTTATACACACGTTACAGTACACACACAATGGATATCAACTTGCTAGGCAGGATTCATACTGTGTGCAAAGATATTATAATACAAACAAAGCAACATAATTAATCTCTATGGGAGCAGACGTGGAACTTTTCTTGTGTGTGTGTGTGTGTGTGTGTGTGTGTGTGCGTGTGTGTGTGTGTGTGTGTGTGTTATACTTTGCTAACTGCATTTTACATTGACTTGAGTCGAGTACTGGCAATTTGAACACAGCCTTCTGGTGTGCAGGAAGGGGGATCTTTTATATAATTCAATGTGACCAGCCTCCCCGTCCAAAAGCGTGGAAAAAATGCGGAAGTCGCCATACGTTTGCTCAACTCGCTTCGCTCTAGTCTCTCTGGTGCGTGTGTGCGAGAGGACATGGCACCCACATTTCCACCAAGTTGAGAGTTCCCCACATCTTACGTTTCAGAGTTGTCACCCTTCAGACGTGCTCGTTTGTGACAGACTGCACGCCTGCCCGTTTATCAGGGATATTAAGTAGTCAGAGATGACTGATGCGCTCAGTGTTTCAGGTCCTCTCTAGGTCAAAGAGCAGCTGTAATGTGTTATAAAGTTCATACGCCCATATTTGGCTTGTCTGGCCTCACTCAGTGCTGCGGTGGTATTTTGGGGGCTGGGGAGCCGCTTCGTAGAAAATTTGATTTTTGACAGCAACTTAGAAATGCTGTGTTTCGCCAGCCAGTGGGCATTACAATCAAACTATGCAAGTGGTGCTTTTTGATGTAGAAGACCTCAACATGTCTCTCCTGTTAAAATCAGAGGTCATGTACTGAGCCACGCTGAACCACTGTGGCCGAGCTTCACCCCACGCTACATAAAGCTTTCTTTACATACAGACCCAAGTGGAAGAGGAAAAGGAAGAGGTGGAGGGGAGGGGCGGGGGTCTCTGTGGCTTGTTTTGGTAGACTTGCTAAGTGCTGTGTAAACTGTAAAATGCATTTGCGTTTGCCGTGGCCCTGCGACGTGCGCAGACACACCGGTCTACACTTGGGCTGCCAATATTTGGGAGGGTTCCCTCAACACAAAGTTAATCATGACTGAGCTTTTCATGTGTGAGAAGCAAGATCTTCTATAGCCATTGATGGGCCGTTTGTTTTTACGAGAGCTGTTTTATCCATGGCAACTTGTGCCATTCATTTGCATTTCACAAAGAATTTGGCCTATAACTATAGTGTTGACTTGGATACAATTATGCCCTCTGAATGAACTGGGGGTTATCAAAAGATTTAGCCCGCACGAAGACGGTGAATACAACCGTACAAGCTCTCGGGGACCAGCCCAACCTTTGCAGACGGTCCCCACAATGGCCTCTCAAAGCTGCTCTCCCCAGGGTCCTTGGAGTAGTGTTTGCTTTGTAACGCTGCTGAGGTCAGGACTTACTTTCCTGAGGGATTTTACTCACCATGTTTGCAAAATGCACAAGACAGATGGCTGTCTCCTGTTCTTCCAGTCTAAGAGCTTGTGCATGATGTGGCTCTTCTGCCCCCCCACCCTCCTACCACTCCAGAATGGCAACCTCTTCCAGAACCGTTGTTTTGACCATTTTTCCCACCACTTCCATATTGTAGTGGTTATCATCACTCATAATGTGATAATGGACTCCTCACTGCTGCCTTTACAGTATTTATCATGCTGTGTTATACTCAAAAAACAACCATGAAGTCAGTCCCGTATCTTAACGACACTGACACCACTGAATACTGAATTCAAAACAAGGCATTTGAAGGGAAATGTAAGGGTTAACACAGGTGTTTGGGATGCCTATTATCACACTGAATGCTGGCAGTCTTTGCCTTGCAAGGCAGCTGGATTCACCATTCACTCGTGGCCAAAGCGCCAGTGGTTTTTGGACCAATCAGTGTCCTTTTTTTTAGGTGTGTGACGTTAGCCTGTGATAGATGGCGTTAAACAGATGGTTCATCCAATTACCTGCCAAGGATTTTATGAAAAGTGTCTGGCTTTTTCCAAACCGTTTCCAAGGATGTCTTCTCAGATAGTTCTATGTAACAAACCATCTGGCACCTCGAAGTTAAGGCGGTCCTATGCTGCAGTTGATATTGCTAGTATGCGATGTCACGATATGAGTCATTCTTCCTTTCCAGAATGTGTGAGAGACACGGGTGATCCACAGAGGTTTTATCAGCCAACACTTATCTTTACAGACAAAAAGCACTATTATTAAAGTGTAACTGCACAACAAGAGTCGTCAACTTGCCAACTTTGTCGCTAGATTTTGCACCTTTTCAGATCCTCTTTGTGACTTATTCAATTCTAAAAAGCAACTAGCAACACATTTAGCAACCTATTCAGAACAGGGATAAGGCAATACATACATTATTTTTTAATGCATTTGCATATGATGCTCAGGAGTCTCACCCTCTCTTCTTGCTCTGTACTCAGGCAGTCAGTAGCTTAGGTGTGTGTCTATGTTGGGGGTTGGGATTGGAGGATGCCGCTCGACGCAGAAGAGGGATTTCTGTTGTATTGAGTTTCAAATGAATTTGCGATGACACCATAAATATGCAAAGGAGCGCATTATGTCACCTTGCGACTGCTAGCGACTTGGAGCTGGCGCTAGCTACTTTCATTTGAAAAAAGTTGGCAACACTGCACAACTTTGAAAAATGCTAAAAGAAAAAACGTAGTCAATGAGCTGAGTGATGGGAGGGGAGGCCCCATTGACGTAAACATTTGAATTTGATGACACGAGTGGACGAGGAGTACTGTTGGAAACCAGGCAAGTCCAGTGTGAGTTTTAACAGATATGATGTTTAGAGCCATTTTCAGAAAGCAAACAAAAAAAAACAACATTTATGTGTGTCATCACAGTCTAGCCCTATTATTTAGTTTACAGCTAAAAAAAATACAAAGTTGAGGGTGCAGGTACACTTTAATATCCCCATCACTCTGAATTCTGATTAATCTCCTCGTCTCTCTCGGTGTCCGTCCAGGGGCGCTGTTGCTCGGGGCGATCCTGTACTGTTGGCAGTTCCCCCACTTCAATGCCCTGAGCTGGAACCTGAGGGATGACTACATCCGTGGGGGCTACCGCATGATGTCCGTCACGCACCCCGCCATGTGCAAGCGCGTGGCCCTGCGCCACAGCCTGGGCCTGACGGGCCTCACGGGCCTGGCTCCGGCGCTGGGCGTCACCACCTGGACCTTCCCCCTGGTGACCCTGCCCATCAATGCCTACATCGGCTACATGGCCTTCCGCTTCTATCGTCGCGGCGACCGTAGCAGCGCCCGCAAGCTGTTCTTCTGCAGCCTGTGGCACCTGCCCATGTTGCTGCTGCTGGCTCTCACCTGCAAGAAGCCTCTTGGGGACAAGGACACGCCGGTTGTCCCCGCCGCGCCACTGAGCTAGGAGTCATGGAGGGTCCCACCGCCTCTGAACCCTCTCTGACCCCTGGTGCCCTGGTGGGGCGGGGGTGGTATTTTAACCTGCGATACTCAGTACTCACTGTGTAAGTCAGGGAACGGGTTGGAAGCAACATGGCTGGAATCAGATGATGCAATAGGAAGGATTTGTTATTAAATTGCCTGAGAGACTAACGTCAGGCTGTGACCATTGTATCGGGTGTGCGCGAGCGTGCGTGTAAATATTCTGTATTTATTTAAATACCCTTCTCCCCCTTCCCGTTGTACAGTGTAAATTGCTCCAATTGATTCTCAGTGGGGCCACAATCTGTAAGCCACCACTGCATTCTATAAATGCAGATGCTAAGGATGAGAGAATTGTCTTGTAACCATGAAGCGATGTTGGTTTGTCTTTGAAACTGTATCAAATGTTTAGGAATCCTAAAGCAGCTCGGCCACAGCACTGAATACGCTTATTGACTGTAACTATACATTTATGTGATTCATGTTATCTGAATGTAACTAAAAATAATAAGCGTTGTCATTTTGCTACTCGGAAAACTCAATGACGGTTCGCTCATACCAAAAAAGAAGGTTTAATAATGTAAAAACGAAACCAGGGCGAATGTTCTCTTGCAATAAATATCTTACGGTTGTCATCAGTATCCTCATTTCCTTGAATGTCAGTTTCTTTCTATTGAATGATTGTTTCCCTTTCCATAAAAACTCTTAAGGTTAGCTGTGATTCACCAGTAACTACATTGACTTTGGCATAGAGGGCTATCAGACAAATCTCTATTACTCACATATCATGCCCCATTAGGTGTGTCTGCTGAGATGGCTAAGACCTTGTTCACTGTGTGGATTTCAGTTGCACACTCAGCTTCAGTGGACACGCTCGTCTTGAGCACAGCTCACTGTACACCCAGTGTTTGCTATTTAGCAGACCACCTCTGCACCTGTCACTCAACACATGCTGCCCTTCCGCTCGTTGGCCCTAGTTTTGATATTTGGTTACGTTTCCATCGCCGTGGCCGTGGCAACAAGGCCCTTTTACCACATCACTCTCCGTCCATAAATGAGGCTCTGTGTGGGATTTAGCCAAGGCCAGGGAAGGCAGGCGGACCTGAAACAGCTAATATCCTCGTAAAGTGTCTCACCGGATGCCATGTTTTAAGTCAGAGGGCAAAAGGGGATGGATTGAGCCAGCTGTTCCAGTTTGGTGCAAGAGAGGGGGAACTGACAGCCAACCTGTGAGGAGATTGAATGTCAGAACCGAACTCCACTAGAGAGCGCCTGTCTATAGACATCCACACTGATAGAGGGCCCATGGGTGGAGCTGCTGTCTTCACGTGTAGGCTAATAAATGGCTGTTGTCTTCCCCTCACTGAGGATGGTCAGGCTGGCAATATCCAATGTCAAGTTCAGATGCAGAGGTTTGAGCAGGCCAGTTTGAAAGTCTTACAGTAGTTTTTGAGTGTTCTTGATGCCAGCCATCACCTGTTGCTTTTGAGACATGGTGGACATCTCTGTTTCATTAAACTATTTACTTTTCAAAAGTCATCCTTTGTTCATGGTGGATTCACAAAAAATGTAAATTATACTATCAGTTTTGGTTTCAGTTTGATATTAATAAACAATGCAAATTAGGTTTAGTATGATATGTAGTAGACAAGAATAAATATAGCCTATGCCTAGGGTTTTCATGACCCCATGTAGCTAAACATAAGGCCGGCTCCACCTACATGCACTTTCTCTCATAGCCAATGAGGACATTAGATGATGCTAGATAGATTAGTATGTATCTACTTTAACAGTGGTAGGCCTGTTTCAAACAGTCCGTTCAATGACCCCTCTTGCCAGAGTCAACATGTCACGGGCGAAATATTTATACGTAAAATAAGAGTCCCCAAACAACAGTTCGTGCTCGGCCCCCATGCTGGTCTGGCTGTCTAGCGACCAAACATATGGTGTTTCACGGCAGACATTAGCGGACAGGGTAAAAAGCGCTAATTCCCAACCAAATTCCACTAACAACCGAGCTGGATAAACTATATTTTAATTTAAAGACAACATGTGACCGTTGGCATCGTTTGACTGTAAAAACAACTACTTTTACGCATAGGCCTAAATAAAATAAAAAAGAATCTCCTTTATTTAGCCTAAATGGAAGTTTCTATTGCACTTGTAAGAATATTCTAATATAATTTCAATAATTGGTTGCAACGCAATAGGTATAATTGTTTTTCATATTTAGACTAATAACGAATTTGTATTTCCTATAGATTTCGACTGACCTACTGGACAACATCACCTGTCAACATTTCCATAAGAAGATTTTTCACATATAGGCTAGGCCTAATTAATTAGGTAATGGTGCTAACCTATTACAGTTAGTTGGTTTCATTTATATTTTATTTTTTTCTGTTTACCATTTTCTTTTCATTGTGACTTTATTGCATGTTTTCGCGGCAGCTTGTTTGTGCTATATGCTAAAGGCATAATACAAAATAAAGAATGTGTAATATATAATTTATAAATAGTTAAATAATCAAAGTAAACTTGCTTTAAAATCCCCAAAAAAACTGCATCACCTTTTGAAAGACTATTTATGCATGACATGAAACGACATTTTCGTTACCAGTCATTCAAATATTAGGCTACTAGCCAACTTAGTTATAATTATGATAATAATAATAATAATACTACTAATAATAATAATAATTATTATTATTATTATTGATGTTTCTATTGTAGTCTAATAAATTGCCTAATTAATTGTCAAATGAATTGTATTAATTGTAGAATACTTTTATTAATAATAGTATTATAGCCGCATATTTCTAAATAGGCATTATCAGAGTATCTAAATCTATCTATATATATAT
>JAODUE010019644.1:0-24316 GCA_027564755.1 Amblyopsis hoosieri | reverse complement strand
TATATATATTGCCAACTCTTACAGACGTGTAGCCTATTCATGTGCTAAATATAACCCACTCACAGTGTAATGTAATCATTGTAATCTGAGTCATGTGGTCAAATGCTATCATGCTATGTAAAGTATGAAGGAAGAAAGGTGCAGACTTTTCTTAAAATAGAAAACAGCAGAACAGCCCAAAAGCATTAACCTGAGCATAGCATTCCAACTGCCTGTCAAAATATCATGAGCAGCATTTCCTGATTCACAAGTAAATGAGCCAGTTAGACTGCTACGACCACGTGCGCCTGCATCGAGACACACTCCTCTGTTAACACATCGGTTGCAGCCATGTACCCTCTGCTATGGGCAATTTTCCACCTTTAATTCCTGTACTTATGTTAATGCCTTCTTTGCCCTTAACTGCCTTCTTGAACATCAGCATACAGTATATTTGTAAATCAGACACCTTACTCTACTATGTGCACTAAGCTGCCACCTGTGCCCATGTACTGTACCTGTAAGCTACCTGCTCAGTATCTAGATCTAATTGTTTGACACGGAGGAAGGGGGTGAGCGTGAGCATGTCTCTCCCGCACCCATACGGTGAATGGCGTGCACTCCCCTCTACTCCTCCCCTGTGCAGGTGTGAGTGAGCTAGAGGTAACGTGTGTGGCTGTGGGCCGTGCTATGATTCATTTGTGTCCAACTTCAGACAAGCTTTTCATGTTACTTTACATGGATCTGAGTGTACGTACCTTTGTCATCCAACAGGATGTTTTCTGGCTTCATGTCCCTAGAACATTCAACATTAACATTGTTTAGTATTGAACAGCAGAGAGGCGTTCAGTTGAGGCACGGTCGAGACAGTCGGTCGCAACACGTGTGCAAGGCGACAATATAAACACACTGACCTATAGACTATGCTGTTCTGGTGGAGGTGCTTCAGACCACAGCTTACTTCAGCAGCATAGAACCTCACCCTGTCTTTGTCCAGGCCAGAGCACGTGCCCATGTTATAAATATGGAACTTCAGGTCTCCGCCGTTCATTATGGACAACACCATGCAAAGAGAGTGCCGAGTCTCGTAGGAATAAGCTAGAGTCACCTAAGGGGGGGGTGCAAGACAGAGTGGTTCTGGTTCCTGCTCTGAATAACAGATGTTTACATTATTTATTACAGTATTTCTACAGTTCTCTGTGTGATTAAATAACATTCAAATATACTGTATATCAAATGCATGCATTGGTTATTGTGATGTTTACATTATAACTGTATATTTGTACGTATACTGTGTTATTAACATGATTTGTTCATTCCGTTAGAGAATATATTCAGATAATGACTATCCATAACATGCAAAAGAGAGATACAGCTAGTGAATTAAGGCAGATACTTATAATATAATAATATAATTCAGGCACAGAGGGTAGATGAAAGATGAATGAATGAAAGACTCCTACCACAAATCTACTGTCAATCTTTTCCAATATCTCTTTCTCATTTATAGCCATGGATTCACCTCTACGCTTCTTTATATGGGTTTTATCCAGCTTCTTGCAGGCATACATCTTTCCTGTTGCCCGTACCTGGCAAGCCCACACCTGGGTGGAATACAAGTATGCTCTACTATTATGATAGGGCCATAACAGCATCAAATGGCTTAAATGATTACCATTACATTATATTTTAAACACAGATGGAATAAAGATGAAATAGATCAAAAGATCCATGAGTGAATCATTTCCAAATCAGTACATTTTTGCAAACTAACATATTCTTTAGATTGGTTTTATAGACAAAATGGTAATTATGAAAACAACAGTATATTCAAGAACCTATAGCCACAAACCATGGTTAAACGCTAAACGTACAGTATGTCAGTGTGCTAACAATGCGATGCGTTCATAGCCTTACCTCTCCAAACCCACCCTTGCCCAGAAGCCTGTACTGTCTGAATGTCTGTTTTGTTACCGGCTGCCTTGAAGAGACAAACAGAAAGATTAGAAATGCATCTGTCTCCAAATATCAAGTGGAAAGCAATATGGGACAGTGACAACCAATTACTGTAAGATATTCACAACGTATGGAATACGCAGAGTATAAGCACAAAGAGTAGAAAACAAATCTCTGTTGGGCCATCTTGATTATAAAAATATCTCTATTCTACATTAACTGACCTCTCTATTGCCTTCCACTGTAGAAAGCGCTCAAAAAACATGCTGTCCTGGTAATCCAGGAATGGAGCCCCACTCAGATAAGCATGCAAATCGCTGAGCCATGAAACAACAGAGAGGTGTGTTGTTATGAATTTAACATCGCAGACGCCGGACATTACAGGAGTCTCACACACACACACACACACACACACACACACACACACACACACACACACACACACACATATATATATACACTAATATACAAGCAAATGAAGCAAGCCAAATAAGACCTCATACTTCCGGCAGTCATTAAAGACATCCCCAAGGGGGTCACGCTCCAGGAGGTCAGTGCAGCTCTGTTCATGCTTCTGAACCACCTCCACTCTCTGGATGGACTGAAGGCACACACACACACAGCCACATTAAGTCAGAATTGCTCTCGTCGCGGATGATGAAGGCGACCTCAGAGGGTTAAGTCAGAACTTACCTTTTTTAATTACATTCACACCTCAATCTGTTAGAAACTTGGTGAGGACGTATAGATCAAACCATGCATTCTCTTAATAGGAAATATGAATTGATTGATTGAATGTTCCTGAACAGTGTTGGGCAAATTACTCAGGATTAATTCTGGGTATTAAAAGTAATTAGTTACATTACTAGTTACATTACTATATTACTTTAACTACCCTGCCTCACCCCTTACAAAAAATGACAACCTGTGTAGCCAGCTCATTTTAGAATTGAATCCTCTTAATTTTAATAATTGTTAACCTTAGGAGTCAACAATCAGACAAAGTGAAAACATTGCAGCCTCTTAAACCAGATGATTGACAGATTGGTTCAATTAGTCTACCCTAAGTTTACTAGGACAAGCAAAATAATAAAGGCACGTCTTCATAAGATGGAAGTCTAGGGGGGGAAATTTTGTTCTTGTAAGGAAGTAATGCAGCATTACTTGGATTAGTAATTTCAATATTATTACCATTTTGGAAATAGTAATTTGTTACACTAATAGTTACTGGAAAAAGTAACTAGTTACTGCCCAACACTGTTCCTGAATCACTTGATGTCTGCAGTAGACCTATAAAAACTCCAGTGTGTCCCACTGACTGACCTGATGTTTTAGGTATTTCTGAATGATGCTGAGGCCTGTCTCTCTCCTCTCCTCATCTGATTTAGTCTCAAAGTTGTCCTCAAGAAGGCAACATCATGTAAAAATTAGTAATATACAGTAGTCCTACATATTTGATGTCAACTAAAATGTTGCAGCCTATCTGAGCAGTTTTGTGCAAATATAAGCACACAATTTCATATTGGGAATATGTAGACTACTTTTGAGCACAAATGTATTACAAAGTCCATTGTTGTAGCCTACAAGTGCGTTCTGCAACGAGATGTAGTTATGTAGATCAGGTCTGTTTTGACAGAAGAGCTCAAACAGCTTTTTGCCAATAGGTTGCTTGACACATAGGCTGAAGTAGTCACGTCCTGACAGAAAAACACAACATTAACATAATATAGACCTATGCAGTAGTCTACACTTGTAGCACGCATGTAATGCACGCGTTTTTGGCTGGTTAATAAAATACACACACCAACGTCCATGGCCAGACCAATGCATTGGCTAATATGAGGGAACCGTAGCATTTCCTTCCACTTCCAACTCCGTCCTTTTGCTCCTGGGGGTCATAAAGACATTTGATCCTTTTGCGTTTGGTTATTCAACGTTTTACCATACAGTTAAGTAATGATGCATGTTTGTTGTGCGCATTGCACCCCCTGCAAGCCTACTTGAGAGAGTGTCTAGTCTATCAGGTTTCAGACAATAGTTCACAACAATGAATGACCTATTAATAGCTCAACTCTGGAAACAGGTTAGCCTGTGGGCCAACATATCATGCCATTTACTTTCATATTTAAAATAGAATTGTTTTATTTAATATGCCTACAGTACACTATCCGAAGAGCATGTTCTCATATGCTTTATCTATAATGGGCCTATATGTGAAAGCCGACCTGTTGACCTTCTTGCTTATCCCTAAATAAATGAATACATATTAATTAGTATAGGTTATAAATATGCAATTATAGGCTAACTGATAACAGACTATAACAGTTTACTTTCCATTTAGCTGACTATGAAGTAAATGAAATCTAAATAGTATTTGCATTGCATTTACATTTAGGCTACATTTAAATTCAGAAGAAAGAGTATTACCTTCTCTTGCTCTAATCAGAGCGCTATTTGCTGCCATGGATTCAATCTCCATGATTAGAACGGTTCAGATCTCTCAAATATTAGAGAAGTTTGGAATCACTGAAAGCTTTTCTTCTGATTTTCGTTCACTTCTTAAGATTCTAACAATGTAATATTACTATTAATTTATTTTTAAAATTAAAAATACAAACGTGAGCTTGCTAACCTACATCAATGCTTAGAGCAGTCTTTGCGAGTCCGCACAGCTTGGATGCCTCCTCTGACTCTCTCCACTATTGTATTTGTATTCTCCTAAAAACCACACCGTACTTACTGTAAGTTACTTCCTCCTTAAGGAGGCGGCCCAGTCCTACTACCAATCCCTCGTCAATTGATAAGACGACTAAATTATATGTCAGCTATTAACTTAATTTACAACGAACTTCTTAATAAATTATATGTGAGTATAGGCCCTAATAATATCTTATTCACAACGAACTTTTCACACACATAGCCTAATGATGACAACTTGACTGCATTTAGGCTAGCGCTTTCCACACACGCACACAATTAGACATAGTCTTGCTCATGGACACATGACCATCTTTTCAAACCAGCGGCCTTTTGGTCACCTGTCGCCACCTCTACCAGTATAGGTCTACCCACCGAGCCACGTGCCGAACATACATATACTAATGATGAGAAGACGTCTTTGTACACATACATTAAATGCTGACACATAGGCCAACAGTTAAGTCTTTCCGGTAAGGTTTGCTGCCCTGCACCTTCAAAGACATATTTCCATTGTTTCAAAGGTGTGACAATTAAAGTATTTAGGCTACTCAAACTCAACTCGAGTATATTCTGTCGTAACTCGTAAATATGGTGCTATTTCTATATCTAGAGCATGTCGTTTTGTAGCAGTCTGTCTGTTTGTTTTATACGCTACTCAAAATCAACTCTCATTGACTTGTCCCGTTGAAGAAAGATATCTGCCTTTTTGTGATTAATTCACAGTGTAATATGGCATTTTTATCAGAAGGTGGCGACATTCCGTCACGGACAAAACATATTTGCTATAAGCATAGCCTACCAGTCCGGCAATAAATAATTGTATGTGGGAATAAAAAGGATAAAATACAGTCAGCACTCAGCACAGCTAAACTGAAATAGAGCTTCGATGGCATGGCGAAAAAACTAGGACCTGTAGGTGTGACCACGTGGGGTCCTTTAAATAAGCAGCGATGTTCATTTTCTTAACGACGACTTGTTGAGGATAAGAATGCAAGTCCTTTTGCTACAATGGTGATGGTGAAGATGGCTGGAGATGGTGGTGTTGCTGGCTTATCCGTTTTATTCATTATGGAATAGAATAACATGGCCGCGGCTGCGCGTGTACTGTAGCATCCGGCAGACGCCCCATTAGGAGAAAAAAGACATAAAAGGTATGGTTATATCGTGACTACCTGTAGGCCTGCTTTCTTGAAGTCTGCGATTGCCTAATTCTGTCTTGTCGAATATGTAAACATTACGTGTTACGATTAATATTATACCCTATACTTATTTAATCAGGTTTCACTCAGTATCGTATAGTCCTAATAATAATCTGATATTGTTCGCATGAATGTTCCAGGGAGCATACTTATGCTGTTCGAATATATTGTAGGCTATTCTATTATATCCTGTGCTGTAAATGCATAGCTACTTAGGTCTATGCATACTTTATTGTTTATTTTCTATTATATGCTATTATATTGTTTTTATATTCTGCATTTTTTCTATTAGCAAATATTTGACTTTATTGTGCTTCTCAGTTGCCGCGCTGGCTGCATTTTCTGCCATCAGATGGCGTTCATGTCTCGATTCTCCCGGTCCCGGAGCAGCTCAAGGTCTCCCAGCAGGAAAGACACTGAGCGCGTCTCGCCAAATGTGACTGTTTCTGAACTAGAGAGGCTTCTGTGCACAGGAAAAACAGCATGTAATCACGCCGATGAAGTTTGGCCCAGACTCTACATTGGAGATCAGTGAGTGCGCATTGTTCTTTGCATGTAAAAATATAGGCTGACGCTGACCATACGTAGCTTGAATGTCAGTGTGAATAAAGGTGGGATCTAAGCCCACAAACTGGAGCTATATTAGAGAGCGTCAGGTACATGTGATATAGGCTGTTGTTTGTTATTATACACACTGGACTTGTTACAGCCTTGCAATCAAAGTTTTTACTCTACTAAAACATTAACGCAGTGATATAGCACAGCATTATATATGGCGTTAATTTAGTGTCTATGTTCAAAACTCACGCACACAAAATCTAGCGCCCATGTGGTCAACATAGCGCTGAAAGCTCATATGGCTATACTGACGCATGTTTCTACTGATGGAATCAATCATGGTGCTGTGAATTGGCCAATAGTTAAAAGAAAAAGTAAAAATAGTAGCTTGACTATCTGCCACAATGGCTATGAAAGCAAATGATATGGTATTTGTCTTGTTAAAGACTATAAGCTATATGTTTATGTATTAAAGGTGGTCAGTCAATGTGGAGAAGGATTGTTGATTTAAACTTGAGCAAAACAAAAACACACCTTCCTTCAATGCCATAGGGTGCTCCGTCAGAAGCTCCGCCCCACACATTGAAATGCATTGCCAAGGCTATAGTCTTGTTTGGTATGGTCTGCACCACATATAGAAAACTTGATTATTACAGCACGGACACAGAACGAACAATAATATTTGCTGAATTTGACAAAAGTGTATTTGCATATTTTAACATTTAATAGTTGCATGGTGGTGGAAGCATTTTTCAAGTATTTCAACCCCACAGCATCAACCTCCCACCCACCATGGGTACCGATACTGTGTCGTCTTTTTTGAAAAGCAAAATATGGTATGGTCACCCGACATAAAATATATGGTAGTAGGGCAGGCTACTTGTTTGGGTGGCGGGGTAAGCAATTTACATAAATGTATTGCGTTATTTGTTGGTTCGTTAATACATCCAACGGTTCATTTACTAGTTATTATTTTGCCAAATTCACCTCCAGAGACATCGCCTCAGATCGGCGCGAGCTCACCAATCTTGGCATTACCCACATCCTCAACTGTGCCCAAAGTAGATGGCGAGGTGGAGCAGAGTATTACGCCGGTATGCACATCACCTATCAGGGCATTGAGGCTCATGACTCCCCTACCTTTGACATGAGCGTCAACTTTTACCCTGCCGCTGAGTTCATCCACAAGGCCCTCAGTAATGGAGGTGAGTCCACCATGCACACCAGCACCAAACCTGGGCAGCAACAAGTGCATAATAGGAATTATGCAGAGGAGGTATACAGATTTATGGTCTACGGTTTAAATGAGAAATTGCTATAGGCCAGGGACGTATCCAGTCCCTACAGCCAATTTTGAGGGCTGTAGCCTCCCCTAAAAAATAACTATACTCTTTAAATAAATAACTAAATAAATAAATAAATAAATAAATAAATAAATGTTGTCGTCAGTTTCAACCATTCCATCACACCATGGCAAATAAATGGGCAGGCACTAGCACCTAGAGACCACGAGAGACTTTCAACATTGCATCTGACTGACTAGAAGCAGATCACTGATGACTGAGGTTGATACAGCTAGGCGCTGCAGGTACAGTGACGCGGCCAGCAATGTGTAAAACAAACATGCTTTAGACCAAAAAAGGTTTATACTACAACATTACTGGGCACATGAAACACTTTTCGGTAGTTTCTGCTGGTGACAATCTATTTGATACATTGTTTAAAGCGTAACTGCAGCCCAGCACTGAGGTTATGTCCACAGTACACTGATACATTGTAAAACGAGGGTTTTCCTAATTCGTTACTAATACTTCCACACCAGCACGTTTAAAAAAATGTCCACACGGAAACGCAAAAAATACGATGTTAACCTGTCAACAGCATGCCATGCAAGCGGCCGCGATATAAACCTAACCTTTGGCCAATCAGAAGCCTGACTACTGGTTCTGAAATGTTGTCGGTGACCTCCATAGTGCACTCTGAACCTCTGCTCGTCATTATAGTTGGATAGTAACTGTTGGATAGTAACCGTTAATGGGACCCCCATTAACGTTAACATTTGAATTTGATGATGTATTAGTGTACTAAGTGTACCGCTGAACACCAGCCAGGTCCTGGGGTGATTTTTAACAGAAATGTTGTGTATTTCTGTTTTCAGTCCATAAAATGCAAACTTGTATAAAACATTGGATTTTGTCAATATGGCATCACACTGAAGAACCACTCTAGGTTGTCATTGGAACCTTTATAAGTGTGTAGGGTACAGAACAGAGCAAGCATCAAGGACAACACCATGACATCATTAGCTGTACGTCAGACACAGCATGAAAGGGGGGTGAGCATTGCAACAATGCACGCAGAAGAAGAACCAAGAATGTGTAAAGGCTAAGGCACCCTGAACGAGTTTGGCCAATAGTATGCTAGCGCTGATCATCTGAGCAATCATCTGACGATTGAGATTGTGGCCGGGCTTGACTTTGTGGCCTGCCTGAACTAATGTTGTGCTCAATTTATACTGTGTGTGTTCTCAAGGTAAAGTGCTGGTTCACTGCACGGTTGGTGTGAGCCGCTCAGCCACGCTGGTGCTGGCCTACCTGATGATACGGCAGAACCTGACCCTGGTGGAAGCTATCAAGACGGTCAAGGACCACCGTGGGGTCATCCCCAACCGAGGCTTTCTACGGCAGCTTAATGGACTGGATGGCATTCTACGAGAAAGCCGTAAGACCTCCCTGTAGAGCCTCATACGATGTCCCTAAGCACACAGCATCAGACTGCCTGTGGCTATTTTCTGGTTAAAGGACTGAAGATTCTTAAAGCTGCAGAGAGCTTGGCAGCTGCACTCTCATTTTTAAAAGCTGTCACGTAATTTTAACTTGACTTTAAGATAATATTATACCATACAAAAGTGAACCAATTCAGCTAGTGTGCTTTGGGGTAGCAGGAAAACGGCATGTGTTTATATCCAAAATGGCAGGTCAACTAATACTGAGGACTTGAGCCAAATTCTGGGGAAAGATGTAACACAACTTTAAAGGTGTTATATCACATTACATGCATTCGCTTTATAACTTTTGTTATGACTGGTCAGAACTTAAGAACCAGATGCTGCTCAGATCCTGAATCTGTTAGAGTTAGCTGTACAAGTCTATTCTTCATAGTCCAACACAGTTCAACACAATACTCACACTAACTTAATTCTGCGAAAATTTACGATGGTCTCTTATACTAAACAATTACATAAAAAAATTATGAAGTGCCCTAAAATCACCCAACGCTAAACCAGCACAGATTTGTAGCATGGGGATTATTATCATAACTGACATAAAAACTACAGTACATATTAATGTGATTAGACAGTGTTTTGGAGTACAAGACAAATACAATTTGAAAGTTTTGTACTTTATTCCAACTGATTTCTGTATTATTTCATCTTAAACATCTTGATACTTTTCAGCACATTTATTTTGAATTATTGTTACATTAGTGCACATTTCTACTCGCCTATATCACATACTCCAACCTTCAAATACCTGTTAACCCTCCAGAATATAATTTCAAATGTATTATGTATGTTGTACTACCAGCACAATACTGTTTAGATCCCCAACGGGTTATGATACCATTTATTGTGCCATTGTAAAGTTACCAGCTACCAACTGCCTACAGATAAATATGTATGTAGTACAGCTTTTTCTGGGTAGGCATACTATTTAAATGTGCTGTACAGTTCTTGGTAATTCCATAGTTTACTGCAGGTGAGGCCTTGCTAGCGAAAACAAGAGATGTTCAGATGTTCCATTCCAACAAATTATTGTATACATCGATTGTCATGTTTGAAACATTTGAGTGGTTACTGTATCTTATTTGTTGTTACTTGTTTTTGTAGATACTTTGGCTTTGTCAGTTTCATCTTTAGTGAGTCATGCTCCAGCCCAAAAGCAGCCACTACATTTAGTTAATTTAATCAATATAGAGTGGACATGTAGAGTGCAAACATGGGCTTTTTAGATTTGTTATTTTATGTACTTCTTTGTATTTTTTATGTGCAGTGAATGGTTTATATACATATGTACCTTTGCTTGTTATAACATTATATCAGATGGCCTGATTATTTTTATTTTTCTATCACTCGAGATTTATTGAAACAAAAATTGGCAAACGAGGTGTGTATGCCTTAATTTCGTGTATTTTAAGTTTTTGTCAAAATGTGTTCTTTTGATAAATTCTGTATATTGAATTGGAAAATAAATAATTCTCACAGAATAGTCTGCTGTTATTATTATAGTGGTGGAGGATGTAGACAATTATTTACAAAACAAGATATGAGAAATATAGATAGACACAAAACAATCTACCATGAATCTCAAACTAATCTTACACCTACCTACAATAAATAAATGATACATTATAATTAAATTACAATTGTTAAAAACAAACAAAAATAAATTAATGTTAAGTATAAGTTAAGTTTAGCATCGCATCTGTGATGACAGTGTAAAATGTACAAATAAGTCATGACTAACAAGTTATTTTATTTATATATATCTTTTTATTCCATTTGTTAATATAATATGTTCCTAACACAACATGTCAGATACATTATAAAATGTTAAGAATTTATTAAACGTTTGTGAAACTCTTAAATTCGTAGCTTTCTTGCCTAAATACTGTCCGTAAACATATTCCAAGTATTTTCTGCCATTGTCGTTTCATCCGCCATTCAGTTCCAATGTATCTCAACAAGATGGAAGTTGTTAGTAAATAATGAGGTAAATTATCAAATTTGATAAATACCAATGGAAGTTGAAAAAGTACAACTGATTCAATAAATACAGCAACAAAGTGTAGTGTCTCAAACAAATGTTCAGAATAAGTTTACACATCACAACAATAACTGATTTTCAGAGGAGAGGGATTAGGATGGTCATCAAAGGGAATGTTTCTCTTCATGTCATTTTAACATGTGACAAGTGTTTATCAAGAAATAAACGAATGCTTTACAAGAGCTGAGACATTACATTTCTATTTCAGTTCACCACAGTCTGCGATGATAACCTTGGCTTTGCAAGTACCACTTTTTGTGCCTTGTTTCTCCATCTCATCAACGACAGACATGCCCTCCACCACGCTGCCAAACACCACATGCTTCCCGTTTAGCCTAGACAGGAGAAAAACAACAGAAACAGCGGTCAACACAAACAGGGAGGCTTGCTCTGTACGTGAACCTGAAAATGGTTTGAGTCAGTAGCAAAATTCCAAGCTCAAAATGGTTAGCCTACCTACACTGCAAACACTTGAGACCATTTGAGCTATGCTGGAACTGCAATAGCTTCCATCAGGGATCAGTGTATGTGAGCGGAGCGGCGCGATCCCGATTTGACTGGAGCGAGGAGAGTAATTTGAGCGGAGTGATGTGAAAGACTTGAAAGGGAGGAGCGTAGACTTCGCTCTAAGAGCGATGTGCGGGTTATCTAACAGCTCCGCTCCATTCACATACTCTGCTGTGGATGGGGCATTCGTGTGGTTGACTCCCACCAGGACGGCCATACTGTAGGTGTGATGGCTATTCTACCATGGCCCTGAAGTGCAAAACTTATTTAGGCAATAACAAATGCCACAGCACAACACAATGGATACATCATTCAGGGCCACCGTACTCCACCGTACCTCTATTTGCTCCTTAATTCTTCTACTAGTACTCACTGTAAACCACTTTGGAGAAAGTGTCTACTAAATTACATAATTATAAAAGACTGATCATTATAATAGTTAGCAAGTTACCACTGCTTCTATACACATAACTCGGATTATTGCACTGACCCAAGGTCAGCAGAACTAGTGAACCTCACCAGTCAGTAGCTGCTGTGCAGATGAAGAACTGCGATCCATTAGTGTTGGGACCAGCATTGGCCATAGACAGGATTCCCCGGCCCGTGTGCTTCAATATGAAGTTCTCATCACCAAACTTCTCCCCATATATTGACTTGCCTCCAGTTCCATTGTGATTGGTGAAGTCTCCACCCTTACAGGAAAGATTATTGGCAGTGTTCATGTGATGTAGGTTCAAATGTGTTGGTCAAAAATGCAAATGAGTCAATCTGGGAATTTCTTTTCCAAAAGCATACCTGGCACATGAATTTGGGGATGATACGGTGAAACACTGATCCCTTGTAGCCGAAGCCTTTCTCTCCAGTGCACAAAGCACGGAAATTTTCTGTTAAACAAACGATTTACATGAACACATGAAAGAAAGACTATTCGCATATTCTATCAGGCTTTAATATTGTTGTCGTAGCAATATTATAATTACAGCAGCAGAGCTTTAACCACTACTACTAGAGGGCCGAGCTCAATATACTGTGCCTTACTGACATGTTAAGATATGGATGAGTGGTGTCGTCTGACAGTCAGACTACTATTTTGGGTATTACAGTATGCCATAATCAGCACTGACATTAAGAAGGATGATTTGATAGCTTACCTGCAGTTTTTGGAACCACATCAGCTTGCAGCTATATGAAACACACATATAATTAACATACTAGAAAGACATACTGTGTAGAGCCTGCAGAATATGGCAAATGTCCAGTATACATAAACATTTTTACATCCACTCCTCAAAAAAGTTAAACAGTGCGTGAACATTTGGCATCCTGGGGATTACATCGGAGTCCACTAACACTAACATCACAAAGTCCCATTCTTCCTGCTTATTTAGCTCACACAACTCTCTCGGATACTGTACTTTGTCATTAGTATATCAATGGTAGATTATTTTTCTGGATGTAGCTGGATAGTGGATACAGATATCTGGAACTGTTTTGTTAATGTCCTGACACTCGCTTGGTACAGTATGGCTGCTATGGGTTCATACCCATTCTGAAAAAGCTCCTTGGTGGTTATAACGTAGTTAGAATAGATACAGACTGCTATGGCCTATATTGCATCGCCCTATCCATCCACTATAAGTATTGCGGTCCTTCCAGGACAAACTAATGGTGGAAGATGTTTCTTCAGGACATGTTAATGATTCTCTGCCTCGTGTCCAGTTACACTACCCAGCCCACTGAAACATGGGGATCTCACAAGCTTCTATAACAGTAGGCTAATACCCATCTCTTCACGCTCATTAAAAGCTTGGGTTAATGGACGTGCTGGTTGATCTTACACAGCCGCTTGCGGGCTGCTGCAGTCTTTAACCAAATGCGTCCTGCCTGCTGCAGGCCAGACAACCTTGACTCATGTTTAATATCCTTGAATTCTGCAAATAGCGTGAGATCTCATTATCTTAAATGGTGTAGTGACACTGAAGGAGGTGGTGGTCAACTATTAGGCTAATGTCAAGAGAGGCTATATGGCCAGTCCATACTAGTCACTATAATCAGGCTAGGTAGCCTACTGCATCAAGTGATAGCAGTGTTAGGTTTTACTGCATCAAGTAGTGCTTGACCTGGCAGATACATTTCATGGGCGTTGTCGTTTTGGCTTCACTCTCTGCCTCTCTGGCACGTCCTCTCTGCTGCCAACAGCTCAGCTGGGCTCACTTGTATCAATCTACCCCTCCCCTACAACCACACGCCTGCTTCAAACGTAAACAGTAGCATTATTCTGCTGCTGCTCAATTATTTTTTATGTTGGCTACATTTGAATTGGCTAGAAATATTTTAGAGACTAGATGTAATTTTCACCGTTTTTTCTCACACTCACAATCACAAACTTGACACGTTTCTTATAGAAAGGGAACATTATTTGCGAGTAGGCTATACCTGATGTAGGCATACGGGTACTTTCCTTGAATTGTGCTAGTGGTCAGTTGACTCAAATAAATATGCGCATTGTCCAAAAAGCTCAAGGTGCCCCACACAGGACGTCCCACATTTGTTTACCTCAGACATTTTACAATGCGTCCTTATTTGGCTTAGGCCTATAGGCGTAAACTCTACAATAAAATATTCAATAACGTAACCAATTGGACAACTGAAAAAATTGACTAATTTTAAATAGGATAAATGGACATATCACAAAAAAAATAGTGAACCTATTAAACCTACCTCCATTACAAGCCTGCCCGCATTACGTCCATCAATAGAAATGTCGAAAAACACTCTCGGGTTTCCCATTTTAGGACGTTGTCTACAGTATCTCAAATAGATCTCGACCTACTGAGTTGAATGAATTACCTTCATGTGTGCGCAGTGGAATACAGCCTTCAGAAAGCCAATGAGAATCTCGCAATGTTGCAAAGCGTACATTGTGACCAATAGAGCAGTCGAGGGCGGGATAAAAACTGAACGATAAGCTTGTGTAGTGCAGAGCTGAACCATATAGCAGAAAAGACGTTTTAACTCGGTCTTAAAAAAAGAAAATGTGATATATAGAGATATAAATATATAGCGCGCCATGTTAGTGGAATAGTGAAATAATTTTGTTTTCTATATTTAGACCTACTTAAAAATGAATAAGTGTATAAAACAAATATTAAATGCATAATTTGTAACAATTTAGTAAAAATATGTTTTACATCATGTGAGACCCAATGGATTCCAAAAGGTAACTGGATACTTACTTTATGTAATTAATTTACATTGCTTAGGTAAAAGGTGGACTTAGCTAGTTACATTTATTGTATCTGCGTGAATTAACCACAATTTACACACTATCTCAGAGTACTTTCTGATCTCCCACTTAGTTTTCTCACTGAATGCCTCTTACAGCGGAAAGGTGACATCACACCAAACAGATGATTCAACTTTTGTCAAGACAAAAGAAAAAATTACAAAAAAAATAAATAATAATAATAGAGAACAATCACAGTGTTTTACTTAGAAAAGAAGTGGAATATTTTACAGAATTAGAAAAACAAAAATTAGCCATTTGTCAGCTTTTGCAGTGGAATAGGCCATTCATTTAAAATATGTCATACATGATTTGTTCCAATGAGAAAGAAATACATTTCATTGTCACCTTCTGTCGAGCTCAAAAGGGTTCATAATAAACTGCCAACCTAGTTACAGCATTGACCGCAATTTCAGGCTACTGCTCCCCCCCCCCCATACGGCAACATGTATGATCACAGTACTTTTTTTAAACGAATGTGTTGTAATTATCCATCATACGTATAAAGTGCCAACAAAGAGCCATTATTCAACTAATAACATTACAATGAATAACAATTTGATACACATACGTTCTCCAATGAAAACAGTTGAATATACTGTACATAAACCCGTGCACATGGCTTATACATTGCAAACAGTTTACAAACATATACATATCTTATAATGGCAGAGGATACTATGAGTGGAGATTACAATGCATGACCCCAAATATGAACGGTCCACAGAGGGAGAAAATGGGAGGCTTCTCACAGTGCTGAAAGTTGTTGATGCAAATAATCTCAGCTTTCTTTTCAGGTACTTAAAATGATTAATGTACACATTACCCTTGCCTTTAGTTTATAGGGTGGTTTGTATCTGCTCAACGGTGGTCCCACAATACCATCTTCTCACATTCACTGCTTTTACATTGCAACTTGTATACATATTTGTGCTGTGCACTGTTTGCGCCAAATACTAAAATCTTCAACTGTCAGCATCGCTAGTTTGTGCACGTCACCATGTGTTACCAGTTCAGGGCGTACAATATCAGCAGTAGAGAGTTCAATGTGTTGTTCTCCTAACCATGAACACATGGCAGCTCACATGCTTTCACCCTCCCCTCCAAACAAATGATGCAGAATATATTTTTAAAAAGCAAACCTTTCTGTTAAACTTTTGTGCTATAGTTCAAATTGCTGGTCTACAGAGTAAACGTTTAAATCATTGTACTTTATATCATTTGAAGAATGTTCATTTTTATAAATGGTTTGAATTCAAGATTCAGCAGGTCACTGGATTAAAATTAAAAACACAAATGCAAATATGCACTATCCTCACACACACACACACACACACACACACACACACACACACACACACACACACACACACACACACACCCCTTATGAAGGTAATTTCCAAATTAATATTTTAAAAATGTTCAAGATCCACAAGTGTGTGGGTGCAAGCAGAGCTGAACTGATGTGGCCAAACGTCCTGTGCATCAAAAGGAAGAGGGTGAACTAACAGATGAGGGGGAAAGAATTGTATAAATCAGTTGTTCTCAAACAGAGAGAGCAGGTCATCGTTACTGTTATTGGGCAGACCGGGTGGACCCAGGTAGGACAGCAACTCATCTGGATTGGTCAGCTCAGGGAGTAACTTGACAACCAGCAGGGAGCAACAGAGAAAATCAGGTTATAGTTCATTGTTTAAAAAAAAAAAAAAAAAAAATCTACTAATCTACAATTTAATTAGTCAATTTGTTAAAACTATCATGGCAAATAAACTATAAATCATGGCAAAATAGAGATAACAATAAAACATGTTCAATTGTTTGCCCCCAATAGTAAGTAGTAAAGTTAAGTACAATGTTTATACCAACACCGTGCTTAAGTCTCATCCGTAGTTAAGTTTGTATTATTACGTGCCATACAAAATAAAAAGTACACTCTAAGCATGTAGGCCTGTCACGATTACTACTATATCAACTTATCGTGCAACATATGGACATAACCTCAATTTTTCCAGACGTCAATAATATTGCCTGTTGCATTTACATGCGTTTTGCTGACATAAGAAAGTTTGCCATGTTTTTCTGCTTCTGAGCCCCCCCCCCCTGACCCCAATCCCACACAAGACGGGTGAAATAAATATTCCGAGGTTATAACAGGTGTTTTTGGAAGAAGAAAAAAACGCTTCACAGTATATTTTTTTATACTTAGCCAAGCAATTAAATAGTTTTAACCAATTAACATTTAATCATTTGATGTCACATGATGTGATGTCACATTGTTTACATGATTCTGACATCGTTTATCGTATCATTTTTGGGACAATATATCGGCCAACAAAAATTGTTTTCGTGACAGGCCTATAAGAATTAATTATGAGTACATTTCGATCCTTACATCTAGAGCATTATCTGGTCCATCTCCAGGAGCCCCTGCGCCTCCCAGGCTAAATGAGTCTTCAGCCTGAAGACGTGAATTCTGGGCGTTGGAGTTCCTCTGTGGCAGTGGACTTCCTGCGTCACCAAGGCTCTGGTTACCATGGACACCCAAATGATGCTGCTGGAGAACATTATGAGAGTGTTCCATTCGACCAGAATGAGTCTGTAAGTGACAGAAAGAAAGAACGAGAGGAGGGATGAGACAAATACCAAACGGGGTGTGTAATTCATTTTGCAACAGAGACAAAAGTAGCTGTCAGCTGTCAAACACATCTTAAACTAAAATGACAGTTGATAAGTACAATCCAAACCAGACATCTTCCATGATCTTTGGTGCAACGATTGTGCATGTGCGCGACAATGACAACTCATCCTCTTCCCTCTCTAAAAGAGCTTTTTGGAGAGGCCAAGCAGCTGTGTGTGACAGGTGTGTACATTCACTATGGGAGTGCATTTGTGGATGTAGCAGTCAGTCTATTCTGTCCACTTCATCTCCAGTTCACACGCAGGCCAGAAGGGCATGACAGCCAGCTTTATATGGCATCACAATAAATAAATAAATAAATAAAACCTATGTGGCGGAACTCCTCGAATAGAGCTTCTTGACTGCCTCCGACAAGCAGGAGGCCTGCCGGAGAACCTGGCCATGCCGTAGCAGTCTGAAGTAGCACTGTGTTCTGGAAATGTGATTGGACTGCGCTATACTGAGATAACAGCTGTATACTGTATGTATCCGTCACTTGGAGCCTCTTTCTGTGTTCCACTTTGGTCGCACAGGGGCTGGTGATGTCTGCGCCCACAAAGTACAAAAGACTATTTTGCACAATTACGCGATGCGATTTGGTACCAAGACAAACAAGGCATCTTCCCATCTCCCCCACCAACCATGTTCCCTTTGCAGGCAGTAAGAGGTAATGTTCTGATTTAGATGTACAGACCTCACAGAGCCTTGGTACATTATGGACTTTAGGTCCTGATCCCTTGAGGGATGGGCTAAATGCAGAGAGCAACATTTCGCTACATGTATGTGTGTGTGACAGTAAAAGCACCTTTTACCTTTAGGTGTCATTTCACTGAATGGCACTGTGAATGGACTTGTGAAGGACTCGTGACTTGGCTGAGTCTCGCTCAGTGCGCTGCCTGATCTGATTACTATGAAGGGCCCTCTTCCTGCTACGGCTGTTCAGGCACTCCCCAATTACCATTACCAACGTTCGAGTATCATCAGGTGTTAAGTGTAGCAATACTGGACAGATGAATGTGTCACAGTAAATTCATTCCCCAGAGATTCCAAGCTGCATATTTGCATTTCACATTCATCATAATCCTACCGTGTCTGAGGGGGAGCCTTTCGCTTGTGTCGAGTTCAGCAGCTTAGACGTGTGCACCACTGTCCACAATATCTCTCCTTCCAAATCGGTGCAGGAGCGACGCAATTGTTGCGTCATATTTGTCTGTCAGTGTGGGCCGATTTACTGCCTCTGCGTGCAAGACAAAACTGAGCTTCTCTCCTCACACAGCAGCAGCATGTCCCTGATGCAAGTAGCAGCCTCTAATTAGCTCCAAAACAGATGCCAAGCGCTCACTTTGACACTGAATCAATGGTTCAAGTATCTGTCTGTTCAGCGATACTTCTGAGTGGGCACTTCTAATCAATGTGGTTTTCATTTAGGAGGTTTTGGGGACATACTGTACATAGAGCTACATGCTTAAGACATTCAGAATTACCCTATAACCACTGATGGCTGAAATTAAAATGCAGTCCCTAAACTAACTAAATTGATTTTCCTGAACATTTGGAGAATCCTGTCACTACGGACATCAAGCTTGTCCCTTGTGTTTCCTTAGCAATCAGAAACACAGAGCCCATATAAATAAGCCCTTTGCTACAACATTAGAAACAAGTCAGCTGCTAAATTGTTAGTTAAAAGGTACAGTTGGCGATTGTATGCTAATGATTTTGATCAAATGAAACGAATAACTCCTCATAGATGTCCGTTCTCTGAGCGTGCTGAAAAAAATAATATGGTGTTTCTACACAGCCCTGACTCTGTAAATGGGAACATGAACAAAGTGGTGCAGACCGCACAACAGTATCCCAGCCTGGCATGGCAATAATTGGCGTAATCGGTAATGCAGTTCTTGATGAAATTAGGCTTTATCATTATTACAGTATACAAGTTCTTTGTTACTTTTAGCAATTAAAGTTATAGTCAGCTATTGTAAGATAAATGTAAGTCAATACACTTTGTCAAATTCAACAAATATCTCCTCTGGTATTTTACCAATCTCCGTGTGTGTTGAAAAATAATCTGATACTTCTACACAGCCCTGGCTCCATAAATAGGAACATAAACAAAGTGGCCAACACTGCTCGTATCAGCAAAGCCGTAGCACTACGCTTTGCGCAGAGCGATATTGTTTTGATTTGAGCTCAAAGTTAGTAAGAATAACCATACATTTAAATCTGGTAGTCAATAGAAATCTATAGGAATAAGGAAATGTGTAATAGCTTAATCAAATTGTATAGACAATGTTGCGATTCTGATTTATTCGTCAAGAATAACTAACTCATTATGCAAAAAAGCAATGTACATTTGTAAAATAAATAAGCAGCCTAGTTCAGGTATAGAATGGAAATAAAGACTGTTGGGTATTTCAGACATTTCAACCACAGAGGTAAGACTTCATACTGGGTTCAGATGGCCCATTAAGCATGGTCTTTTATATTTTGATAAGCATTGTACATTCAGTCAACCATTAAACACAATGACCTGAGCTGAGTGAAAGGAAACGGAGCTGACCCTTGTCCATTCATTTATGGCCTGAGGATATGTCAAGAAAAGTATAGCTAAGGCACTGTATTCTCTGCTCACTCTGCAGTACGAGTGTGTATGGCGTGCCTAACCTGGTCAGACTGGTAGCCCATTGGTGGAGGCGGTCCCGACGAGGTAAAGTCTCCTCGCGTGGGAGTGCCAGGGGTGTTGGGGAAGTCTGGGAATCCTGTTTGACCGGAGAAGCCCTGGTTGGCTGGAAGAAAGGAGACAAATAGTAGAGCTAAGTAGCTTGGAAAAGAGAGTGCTCTCACCCCTGTGGCACAGACAGGCGTGTTAAGGAGGCTGCACTGAGAATGGGCACTTGCTATTCTTAGCATGGAGATGGGACATATTGTTAGCTATGCAAGGCTCTGGTGTGGATGGTACACAGCCAGATTGGGATAAAGGGTCACATTAGCATCAAGGAAGCAGTATTCCATACAGGTATCCAGACAACCTAGGCCCTTTCAGATGGAGTATGAGCTCAAAGACCATTAGGTCCACCTCCCACCACTAAAAATAGCCAGTCTATTTCAAATTTGAAAAGGCATTCAGAAATGACTAATATTCCCCCACACTGTAGGAAAGAGGACAAGCATCTGTGCGTTCGCTACAATGTGTGTGATCATCAATTCACAGTGCACTCTGGGCTGACGGGTTAACAACAGAGGCTCAGCCTACCCGGGCTGCTGTAGTCTGGAGAGTTTCTGCCCCCTGGAGTCAGACTGTGATAGGGCGAAGAAGCAGGGCCCAGAGCAGCGATCATCTCCATCACATTGGGCAGAACCATGTGACTGGGGCTGACTGTGCGGCAGCGCTTCAGAACCGGCCCATCAGACTCCTCCTTTATGTGTATATCCGGCTTAACAGGCACGGGCCTCCAGCCGCACATCGGGTCTATGGTGATCTCCTCGTAATCCGAACTGACGCACACACAATTACATTATAAAAAAAAATCGGTCCAATCAATCCAGTTTGCATACCCGTAACTTCAAGTACAGCAAATAAACAAAGGAAAGGGAAACATGTTGTAGTTACTTTTGAATGTAGACAAGAATGCCGAGCATGTATTGGTCAACTTCTAGTCCCTCGAGTAAAGCCGTTTTACTGCAGTCGAGGAAACAAACAGATAGATCACATTATACAGTGGTGTGAGCCCAAAGCCCTGGAAAAGGTGTTCATAGATTTAAAACAATGAATAGCGCAAGATACTAATAACAAACAGTATACATTCTTGGAGGATTTTGGTGATGTTTTTCAAATATGCTATTTTGCAACACCACCAAAATCCTCCAACGCAAAATCCCCAAACCACTGATGGAAATAGGGGTGTAAGAAAATATCAATACACCCCAAGTTTCGCAATATTACATTGTGCGATACTGTATCAATTCTCTAAAAAATTATAGATTTTTTTTTTTTTATTAGAAAAAAAAAAAAAAAATTTTTGATTTATTTGTTTTACTCAGTTTGTTAAAAAGGAACCACGTATAAAATACATTAACCTGAAAAGAGAGGAAAGATGCTTGATGCTTGCAGATGTAGCTCAAGCTAATTTCCATCTGCAATCGCCTAAGCAAGTTTACATACGCGTTTGTTATCTTTTGCAGCGACACCACACGTTAGCATTGCTATGACAGTTTTCCACAAATTTTAAATCGCAATATATCGTCTTGCTTACAGTATCGCAATATATATATCGAATTGTGGCCCTTGTGTAGCGATATGCATCGTATTGCCAGATCCTTGCAAATACACAGCCCTAGATTAAAACTCTTCATACATACATACTTGCACACAGGACATCTCCAAGTCCCTCTTTCACAGTTGAGTTGTAAATATGACTCCAAGTCAAAACACTGTAAAAAGAATGTTGTAGCCCAGTGAAAACCCCATTACTGTATATAACCACATAATTTATGCAATTATTCTGTGTGCACAATAACATACCTGTATGTGTCTGCAGTCGTGTCCCCTAGCTGGCAACTGGATTCTCCTGAATGTGATCGGACATTTCAGAGACACTTTAATAGCGGTCTGCTCCACACCGTCCTCTCCATTCAGCCCTGGGGTCCCAGGGATCGTGCCACTGCTGAAATTTCTCTTAACTGAAGCAAACAGTGGGGAACAGAACCATTACTTACAGTTACAAATCAGGATTTCAACAGTAGAACGCGTCAGAAGTATAGAATACATTACAAACTGCAATGCCTTCACCTAATAACTATCACCGGTCTAGATGAGTCAGTGTCCCTACAGCACAACCCGCTAACGTTAATGGTGTGTGCCATCTTGTTTCTCTGGCTCAACACTCACTGACTCACTCTTAGTGATGCAGTGCTCCGCTGGCAGGAGCCTCTTCTTCATCAGACCCTGCAGGACAGACCTGACGGAAGGCCTGTGTACCAGTTGTAGCACGAACAGATGGGACTAGAGTGAGGAAGAAGCGTCAAACCGGAACACGGTTATTTTTTTACAAGTGGCACTGGAGCGCCTGGTGCCGCTGCGTATTCCATGTGACTTACACAACAACAGGCTGTAACGGTGATTTGTATGGTGTTGCGTCCGGGCTGGCACACTTGTTTCAGGTACAAGGGCTTGTGGGACGTTTTGTTGTCGCCTCTCTCGATGGAGAGGGGCGTGGCATTTACGCTCACCTGAAACAACAGTGAGAGGAAGAGAGAGTGCAAAAAATAAATAAAGAAAGCTCTCTCAAAAGAAAGAAAGTCTCCGCACACAAACGCCAAGGAAAGCAGAGAAGAGGACACTCACTTGTACAGAGGCGGGCCAGTTAGTGTTCATCTGTCTGTCCTCGTGATGGTAACACTTGAACTGCAACTCCAAGTCTGGTCTGCAGGGGGAGACACGACACAGCTATAAGCAGGACCATTGAACATTGCTCAATCGTTGTTTTGATTCCTCTAATGACCTCATCCTTCAGAAAGAGTGTCCAGGGTGTGATCCTTTCTCAAATTACGATAGCGTGTGTAGTGTCGTAATATTAATTAGGGTGCAGTTAAGGCGGGGCTCCTGCAGTTAACCACGCCGATGAGCATAACCAGAGCGTGCAAAGGGCCACTTAAGTGTCTCGCCTCATCATGAGGGTCTTGTAGACGGAGTCTCGGAGCTGGAAGGCGTGGTTGCTGACGGCCAGGTTGTGCTCCAGTCGGAAAGGCTCCAACACCACACCGTCTCGCACTGGGAAGGTGAGGCGCAAGTCGTCGCTGGGATTGCCTTGAGAGTGGGAGGGATTTAGACGAGACGTGTTCATCGCAGTGGGGTGAAACCGCGACTGTTAGCTTGCCTGGGTATCATGTGGCCCTGGGTCACACGTTTACCACTGGTAATAAAAGGAATTACACCATAAAGAGATAGCCTGCAGGGAAGCTTTGCGTACCTGTAGAGGGCGGCTGGGGGTTGATGTTGGGCTTGGTGTCTGGGGGCATGTACGGGGGCTTGCTGTCTTGGCCCGGGGACAGGTAGGGGGGCATGGAGCTGCCCGGCGTCATCGGCGGCGTGGGGTTCCCTCCCATCGGGGACGTGGGGTAGCCGGGTGTCACGCCGCCCCTGCCTGGCTGAGAGGACACAGATGGGGGGAAAAGCGTGTTCAGAAATGTGCGCTTGTGCAACATGGAGCGGCGCCCTGCTCATTGGTCCTGGAACCACAGGCAGAGACTGTCCATGTGAAACAAGCCTCCAACGCACACGGATCTTAGGTTGGTTAAGTGTGATATTGACGTGGAATATTCACGGTGGAACCCCAGCGTCTTACCCCGCTGACAGCAGCCTGTGTGAAGGCATTGTAACCCCCTGCTCCTCCGGACGACAGGCTGACCTGGCCATTGAATGGTTCTTGCTGGAGGACAAAATAAAAAAAGGACACGGTAATCTACCAACTTCTTAACAAAGTAGTTTATGCGATAGTGCAGCATTAGCGTGCACATCAATGTGTGCGTGTCTATTTGCAGACTGCATGCGCGCACGCGCACACACGCGCGCACACACACACACACACACACACACACACACACACACACACACACACACACACACACA
>JAODUE010019623.1:0-24318 GCA_027564755.1 Amblyopsis hoosieri | reverse complement strand
AATATTATTATTATATATTTTGTTTTTGTTTGCTTTTGTTTTCATATATTTTCATTTGTCTCAACCATGCTTGTCGATGGGGATGACGAATGATGTGTTTTCTGTGCATTATATACATTACAAAACCAAGCCTATTACACTTTTGTTTATTAGACTGTTGAAAGTAAGATTTTAACAGACACTACGTTTCAGTGCATTGAGCTGAGTGTCCTGTGGTTTTAACCACAGAACGCTAAACCCAAGTGCCTACAAAATGAAGCAGATTATTTATTATTTTCAAGCTCTTACCACAGACAGATCGGCATTCTTATGTTGATGTTGGTTGTTTTTTTTTTTGTTTGGCAATCTGAAACTTTTAGCATGAAGTGTTCCATATTCTTGCACCAGCTATTTAATAGTCTTAAACTGGTACTGGAACGCTTTCGGAACGCTGGTTGCCAATATGGAGTAGCGTTTTGCCAAATGTCTGCGTGTGGTAGGGGGTGCTCACCACACTGGGTTTGCCAATAAATAGCATGTTTGGAATTGCATTCTGACATTTATGAACCCTGTGTAGAGCCTGTAAAGTGCAGTACTGGAGGGATGTTTGTATTCCCGTTGCTCATACTTTATTCCCAGTCGTTATATCACGCCATATAGTATTATTATATTATCATTATGCACCAGCAAAGGTCACAGAGTTTAAAGAAGGAATATGCAACATGTTTTTTTTTATTTTTCTTCTCATCAGTATGAAGGATTAGTTAATTATTCGTTTTTTGTAACTAATGTAAAAACACAGGTTTTATAGAATTGTACAGTTGCTCAATCGTTGCTGCTCCCCCCACTCAATCTCCATTTGCCGTTGGGGTGCTATGTTCCCGGTGCGCTTTGGGGAGGGGGGGGGGTAGTGGGGTGGTGGCGGGGGCAAAGCCATCTGTCAAAGATTGTCATATCATGATTTGTGCCTGCCAATGTTATGGTCTTAGAGTTTTTAGATGAAGTTTATTAAATATATATAAGTATATATGAAGATGACTGAAGTCTCAGACTCCAGGTTTGAATGGATTACATTTTATTTCTCACACACTAAATATCATGATGTTCTTTCTAGACTATATTTCTCGTTGTCGGCATACTTAAGGGTAAATATGTATTTTTTTGTTAGTAATTGTAGCCTTTTAACACCTGCAAAATATACTTTGCTCAATGCCTATACCCCAATCCAGACTGACCCCAAGCTCGGCCCCCCTTGGTTACTGTAACTAGGTTGGACATAGCGGCATAGTAGGCTACAGAGTCATGTAGAAGAGTGTTCGATATCGCTCCCTAATACATCTACATGGCTCTGGTAGGCTATAACAGAGACCTTATAAAGAGCATAGAAGTCCTATATAGTCCCATAAGGACTTCGGCTACAACCAGGAAACCGTTGACAGAGCTTCTATCCGATTACAAACTTGCTCAACAGTTACTGGAGGACACTGCGAAAAGGGGCAGGGCCTTGTATGGATCCTGGAGTTTGAGACAGTCAGTAAGGGGAACACAAGCCTGTTCACCCCACACACCTCCCTTTGTGTTGATTTGTGTTTGCCTTCAATCTCCACAGCAGTAGTGCCTGGCCTGCTGCTGTCAGACTGTAAAAATGCATTTATTTTAAAAAATAAACAATTTTTATTTAAGAGGCTGTCTTTGTTTTCACCTTACATTCCAAGATGGCTGCATTCTTTGCCAGGAATTATGGAAGAGAGCAAAGAGAGAGTACAGAAATTAAGTCAACATTTTGCTGGTTCTCTGAGGGCATTTGGAAGCATATTTGTGGAGACAAAAAAAAATGTGTAGGCCTAGTATATTTTTTTAATTTAAAGGAATAACACACTTAAATGCACAGTTTTGTCACTGCGGTTAAATAGCACTTTGGATAGAAAATAATTAAAGCTTTAATAAAGTAATATTTATTTATTTTATTAGAATAAGCTACAAACTGCACTGCCACATTATGACATCATATCCACCTTTCACATTTTGTGTGGATGGATTAGATTAATTGACATGCAAATGTATCTACTATCATGCTGGTATAAATGTGTACATGTAGTTGCAATGAAAATGGTTGGTCCACCAGAGGGCAGCATACTCATGGTTATATATACAGACCTGTCATAGCCATGTGGGTTTCCCTACTATGGCTTTGGATGGGTTATTACAGTTGCAGACCAGTAACATTTACAATCATATACAGTAGCTTACTGCTTTATAACTTTGTGATGTGATGCTGCGATGCATATGCTGCAGTTGTGTGAGATGAAATGCCATTATTTTGGTCTGACCGTCACCACTTCAGCATTAAACGAATGTGTGATTTCATTGATGATGAGGTATGATTGTGTTATACCATCCTGACCTCGCACAGTTTGGCTTCGCTGCAAGTATGAAATGGGAGCTTGTGTTTCATAGCACAAGTAGGTTTGTGTGTAGTTTCACTGAGACGCACAATGCATTGCTGCCTATATAGGCTTTCTGTGTTAGAGTCAAGCAGGAATAGAATGTGGCATTATCATCAGAAATTTACTATAGTAATACTATTTATTTGATTATTTTATATTTACTACACATTATTGTCAATATTTAAAATGTTTTGACAACCTAAAATATATTTGTTTACAAAAAGACCTGAATAAAGCTAGCGTATTGAAAATAATACCTACCCAATAAAGCAGGGATACTTATGTATTATTGCCATTAAATAGGCTACTATAATCTTTGAAAGATATTATATATCTATTGTCATGTTCTGCCAAGTGCCACCCCAATAAAATGACTAGACCTAGCTGGCCACCCCAGTAGAACAGTTCTGGCTACGCCCCTGCCCTTTGGGTATCATGTGCTGACTGTATTGGCAAGCTTGTGCATGCGACAGGTTTGTTGACTGGCTACTGCTGGTGTATTACTGGCGTTAAATAGAGGTCAGCTGACCTGTCTGTAAGAATGAACAGCGATGATTAGGAGGTTAATGACAGAGTCAATATGCTACATCAGAGTCAGATGTTTAGTTATTGGTTCTCGACCTTTAATTGGACGGTGTTATCTTTTTTTAAATGTTCAGTGATACATACAACACTACAGATTAAAGTGATTGATTATTTAAGAATAGAGCGTATGGTCTAATCAGGCTATTGTTTTTAAAACAAAAGGTAGAAACATCACACAAGGCGTTTGTATTTTCATGTAGGCTAGCCTACTATATATTGGGCTTTTTATTGTAAAATAATCCTAAACATTTTACACATTATGAAAGATGCTGTAGATGTTTTTGTGGATATACACTACATCATGTGTGTGCACTAACTCATCTCATATCCTGAGAGTGCAATGAAAACATTTTCATATAAAGAATAGAAACAAACAAAAACTTACTGATGACAAAAGACAACGTTGATTTTGAACAAACGCAAGCTACACTTTTAGAACAACGGCACCTGTTGCCATTCGGCTGACATTTACTTTCTGTATTTACAGGCTAAATCAAATACAAAGGTTATGGGAAGTATTGCCCAACCTGTTCAAATCATTGTGAATGGGATGAAAATGACTCCATGGTGGCTTTCCATAATTCTAGTATTTCGGCAGAAACACCTCCAACCCTCTTCCATGGCCATCTGATCACCATTTGTCCAGACCTCTGGTGACAATAGTAATAGGCTACATTTTAGATAGTCAGTCATTTCTTTTGCAGTACATCTGTTTCTTTACTCAATTGTCGGCTGCAAATAACTAAAAACAGACTTGAGTAACAGAAACCACCACGTCTTGACTTAATTATTGCTAGTCTGTATTTATTAAATACATGCGGTAGACTATTTGGCTGCCTGGGCTATTTTTACCATTCAAATCATGTCAAGTGTTTTATAAAAACAACAAAAGTCACATGTTTAAATGAGATCCATATCCAGTGTGTATGCTGCCTACAGTACATTTCCACATTTTAGTTTTCACTAGCCAACAATTTCTGGCACGCTACACTGCACTAGTATTTTCCAGGTGGTTGGAAAAATTAATGTAATAATAATAACAACAGGCCCACTCACAATAATGATAACAGAGCACCAATTAACAGTTGTCAAAAATTAGGCTTGTTTTCTCTGTGTTTATGTGCGTTTGTCTGGGTGTTACTACTCCCATCAGAAAGGACGTGTGTTCGATCACCTACAAAGTTACAGACAAGATCCATATTTCTGACATCACTACATTCCAGTGTCTGTACTAGCATTAATCTATTAATCTAACAGATCTATTAGCACCCATATACATTAGTAGGAAAGATAAAACGTTTAAAAAACGACAGAATATTTTATATATCAGCGCTGACAAGATCTTTGGGTTTACCTATTTAAGTTGACTAGACTTCGCGCATCAGCATCTCAGACCAAAACAAATTCACTAACATGTTTGCTCGGTCTAGCCTGGCTCCCCTGAAAATGTATAATTGCTCTCAAATCAATGTTTGCTAAGATTTATAGTCTGGAAACCCTGTTTGCTGACGTGGATGGGATCATCTTTGGAAATGCTGCTATGATAATCAATCAGTGTTTGCACATTGCACGCGAGGTGGACCAAGACTATTTTCCCTGTCAAGAGTCTTTTTTTCTAGCCTGGTGTAACTAGACGATGTTCATTTCATGAATAGTCTGGCCAAGCTCCATTGAGAAGTGATAACAGGCGTTGCTTCTTACCGGGAGTAGACCTCTGGTTAATTATGAAGTTATTGGACAGTTTTACCAATTGACTACAACTACAACTGTTTTGATCGCCTCATCTAGCTCTACCACCATTTAGAAATAAGATGATTTCAACGTCATCCAGCTAACCCACGCTGATTGGTCCACCAGACTATAATCTCAGTGAAAAAACTTCTGAGAGTAATAGTCGGGCGGAGCCAGGCTATATTTATTCTGCCTCGCTTTACGTTTTGGAAGCTGTTTTACATAGAGTGGAATGGAAATGCATAGTAGAAGCATGAAACACACTACAAATAATATTTTAATTGTAGGGTTAGTCATTCGCGAGAACGCTTGCTAAATTCAAACTCAAAACAAAAACACCGTACCAGGCCAAGTTCGGCCAGCCTGCTGCTATGAAAACAAACGCACGCACACGCAGACGCACACACATACACAGGGAGTGTGATGTAATTGTCTGCTCAGGACGCATTCAATTACATCACTTTATCTAGAATATAGTTGTTTGCTGCGAAATTAATGTTTAACATATCATATAGAATCTATAATCGGATGACATAGATGCTAATGAGCTAAACATTTTTTACTTAGTCAGGTCAAGTTCATGTACAGTATATTTAGCCCTTAATCACATCAGTCCAGTGGGTGTACAGGTCTATACTTACGAAACAATGTGTAATGTGTAATGGAAGCTATAGGTTAAATGGAAAAACTCTTTAAAGGTGTGGTCAGCTATCGTAGAAATTGTTGATATTGGAGCTCGATTAAAACAAAAACACATCTCCCTTCAAAGCCATAGGGTGCACCCTCAGAAGCTCTGCCTCAAAGTGGATACACTTGTTAACAGAGAGAATAACATTTTAACAGAGAGGTTCAAACGGACGGCACTTCCGCTTTAGATTTTTGTTATGATGGGGGCGGCCTTTACCCAGACTAGAAAGACCCAGCGCTCCATGCAAATCAATGGGACGGTACACGGATTTCTCAATACTATTGCCTATCATTTATCTCTGGGGGCAATAATGAAAATTTGGAGAAAATATAATTAATTCCCAAGTACCTATGATCAATCTGAGGCTAAAACAGTATTTCTGCAGCAAACCGTTTTGAGATAAATTTACTTTGATCAGGCCATGCATGGTAGTTTTAACTGTCTGGGCGCTGCTTACGTCAGCCTCCACAGCAAAATGCCGTTGGTGACGCGCCCAGTTAAAGGTAAAGTCAGCAAGATAAATGTAAGTTAATACACTTTTTGTCAATTCAAACAAATATCTCCTCGCATTTCACTGTCTTACCATTCTCTGTGCATGTTGAAAAAAAATCTGATACTTATGCACAACCTTGGCTCCGTAAATACTGTAGTAACATAAACAAAGTGGCGAACACCGCTCATATCAACAAAGCCATATTATTACGCTTTGATTCACAATGCATTTCTAGGCGGCACCGCAGAGGGCCGCAGAGCAATACTGTTTTGATTTGAGCTCAAAGTTAGCAATAATGACTAACCCTGCCTTTAATTGACTCAAAAGCGTTACATTTTTGCTCCATTGAAATGCTCCATCTCTCTATAATTCTAAAATCTTTAGATTTTCCATTTAATTCCACAGTATAAGGTTTACAGTATGTCTGATTTTGTCATTGTGTTGCATAGTTGGTCGTTGTGCATGTCAATAAAAATACCTCTCCTGTCAAATAGGTTGATCTTGACACAGTTAGCTAGCTGTGTGTCCCATACTTAAAGCAAGAAAAGGCTTTATTTGCGACTTGCGAGATTAGAGAGGCATGCACTGTCAGAGTTTCAAACTAAAACAACTACAAGCTACTTTTGCTACCTTAAAGCAAAAATCTACCACATCTTTTTACAAGTTATTCACCTCTTCTTGTGATCCTAATAGCCATATACTGTACAATGTGGCTTAAAGTTTTAAAGCATTACCTCTGTGAAACCCGTCTGTCTTGCTATTTAAGCTTTAGCCAAGCTAATGGCGATACTAGCCTGGTAGCTATAACGCTATAAAGCTAGGGAAATACAAGAGCAACAAATGAAAAGAATGTTAATGGACCGTGCTGTATGCATCTACGTATTTATGATGTCTCCTATGGGGATGTGAGGCTTTTGGCTAGCATGAGTCAATAGACATGTGGTGCTGCTCATAAATGAGAGAGGATGAACTGGAATCCTCCTCCGAGATTGGCCCTGGAAATAAAACTCCATTTCCAGCAAATGAATTGCGTCAAGGGGATCTGTCTTGAATAGGACGCTGGGGCAGATTTAGCTTGCTTATGCAGACATCTGATGGCTCATGACATGGCAGCGTAGGAGTGGCGTATTATTTATTTATGGTATCGTTGCGTTCAGCTCTAACACTGGATTTGGCCGTGCGCTAGCTTTGACGTTGTGTGTTTATGCCAGCCTAAGTGTGTTTGTGTTGGTGTCATCAAATATGAATTACCTGTTCGCCATGTTCTCCCATAGGAAGACCCTCACACGAAATGAGCCTGTGACTCCCAAGCCCCCCTCCTTTCTGAACATCCATGGCTGTGTCGCAACATTATCCTCCTGTGGCGTTATGGCAGGGAGATTGTGTGTGTGTGTGTGTGTGTGTGTGTGTGTGTGTGTGACACAGCCCCTCCTGTTGGCAATAAAGATCAAATTGGACTTGGAAAATAGAATTGGATCTGTGGCTGTGATGCCCAAAGGGCCCTGCTCATCGATTTGCTAAATGAACAGCCTTTGACGGCTGTCTGGAGGCAACACAATAAAGAGCCTAGCCCGCCAGGTTACTGACAGATAGGGTGATAGAGAGTACGATGGTTGACACTGTGGCACTTTCCCTTTGTGCATATTGTATGCATGCTGTATGGCATATACTATACTATAGGTATTGTATATTGTAGCATAGCCTACGCTATATTTGGCATTTTAATTTTGAAGCTATAGTTCCCTAATGCAGTCTAATCTTCGGCTAACTTTTCTAATATTAACTGGCGTGATGATGCCAACAATATTAATATATATACAGTATATATATTAACAAGCGCTGCTACGTTGGAGTTTACCCCGATGGACGAGAGGGTCGCCTCACTACGCCTATGGGTTGTGGGGGGGGGGACTGTCTATGCATATGCACCAAACAGCAGTTCGGAGTATTCAGCCTCCCTGGAGACTCTGAATGGAGTCCTGTATGGGGCTTTAGTAGTGGACTTTTTCTTTCTTTATTCGGTTTAAGTTAGCAGGGACAGTGCACATTAATAAACATTTCTGTAAATGTGCGAGTTTAGCCATATAGGTTACTTTTCAACTGTAGTCCCTGGGCAGGTATAAAGCCAAATACACAAAATACACATTAAAACAGGTAAAATCCTATAGATACATATGTAGAAACGAACACTTGAGCACAAGATATACTTGAATACACACATACATGTACTGTACACTATACCCATACACACATACATTACATACTACTAATGGTACAATACTGTACATGTATGTAATTAATGTATAAGATCAAATAGAATGGTTACACACTTGATTGTCTGTTCAAATTAAGTTTAAAAGAACCGTATGTGGTACATTCTCTGATAACATTAGGTAAACTATTCCATGTCTGAAGGAGGCCCCTGCCTGTGAGATCTTCAATTCACACCTGCGGCTGAGTTTCTCTGGCATCCCGGTGGAGGTTGGGGACATTTAACCTGAGTGGGCAATGTTCAAAGCATCCATTGCTGAAGTTGCGGCAGAGAGCTGTGGTCTCAAGGTCTTACAGTAGGCGCTTCAAGGTGCAGTACCCTCGAACACCGTAGTGGACACCAGTGGACAGGGAATGCGTCTGAAGAAGAAGGAGGCCTTTCGGGATATGTTGTACTGGAAGACTCCGAAGGCGGTTGCAAGGTATCGATGGGTTCGAAGGGCTGCAGAATGTGCTGTAGCAGAAGCAAAGCAGCGGGTGTGGGAGAGGTTTGGAGAAGCCATGGAGAAAGACTTTTGGTTGGCACCAAAGTGTTTCTTTGACAAACCTTCACTTGAAACCCTGCAGCTGAAACACCCCATAAATGAGAGGCACTATATTATTATGTGCACTTATTACAATAATGAATACACACTAGAAGGTATCTCTTACAATACATGCTGATATTAATATATTTGTGTAATCAATATACTCAATATACTCCTGACGTAATAAGCATTTGAGTGAAAGGGGACTGCTTTCACTCAAATCTCAATCTTCAGTACTGTAAAAATAATGGAGAATCATTCACACACACACACACACACACACACACACACACACACACACAAATGCACGCTCATTATTCACCTGGGGTCAGTAATGTAGTCAGATTGAGATGAGTGTCATTTGTGATGACTAATGGAGTGTGTTAAGTCTATCACCCAGATAGCTGACACTAAAATTGTGCTATAGCACACATTTTCCTACAGTATTATCTTTGGAACAGGAGATACAGCACGTTCTAACAGAAATCTATTTTTTAGTGCTTTTTACAGACCTTCCTTTATAGGTGGAGTCAGCAATGCTGCAGAAAGATTGTTGTTTCAACTCAATGAAATAAATGTCTATCCCTTCAATGGCATAGGGTGCTCCCTAAGAAGCTCAACCCCACCTCCCCCCACACACACACACACACACACGCACACAAACACACACACACACACACAGGCTATATGCTGGGATGGCGTTGTGTGGTGCAGTCTGCACCACTTTGTTTGTATTCCCATGGCCGTGTAGAAACTCCCGCTTATGTGCACACACAGAACACTGTATTTGACAAAAAGTGTATTAGCTTGCATTCACTGACCCCACCTTTTAAGTGGAGCATAAAGCAAGCAAGCAAAGTTATTTTATATAGCACTTTAAAACACAATGAGTAGTCACAAAATGCTGTACAGTGAAATAAATATAACGCCTGAAAAGTACAGCACATACTGTATAAGACAAAATACAAATTAAACAATTAACAAAAAAAAATCAACAATGTCTACTCCTGAATAGTATAAACCCTAAACCAGGGCTATTCAACTCCTGGTCCTGGAGGGCCGCACCCTGCATGTTTTAGATCTCTCCCTGCTCCAACACACCTGATTCAAATGAACAGGTCGTTATTAGAGCTTCTAGCAACCTTGAATCAGGTGTGTTGGAGCAGGGAGAGATCTAAAACATGCAGGGTGCGGCCCTCCAGGACCGGAGTATAGCCCTGCCCTACACTACACCACGCTGGCATCACCATAAAGCATACAAGGTTAGCGGGAACAGTATTTTTTGTTTCTGCACTATAATGAAGTAGCTGGTCTCACAGTAGCATTCAAAATCCTTATAGTCCTGCTATTGGTATGGCTTCAATGTTTCAAGGACACCTCAGCAGGGTATAGGCCAGGGGTGAGGAACACTGGTCCTGGAGGGCCGCTGCCCTGCTTGTTTTATATGTCTCCCTGCTCCAACACACCTGATTCAAATGAATGAGTCGTTATCAGGCTTCTGCAGAGATTGATAAAGACCAATTCATGTGAATCAGGTGTGTAGGCTGATACTTGTACACAGCGAATGAAAAGGGAACATTTACAATAGAAATTTCCTCCATCGCTTTCATTATTTTAACTAAGCAAAATGACTTAAAATGTAATTCATTTTTAAACTGTATATATTTCTGTTTTTGATGAGAACTATAAAAATGCCATGATGTGATCATTATCGGCAGGTGCAAAAAGAGCAACCTTTTTTTCAATGAGAAGATCAAACAACCCTTCTTCCGTGGATCTTACTTCCTTTTATCAAGATATTTTGATATCTTGATTTGAAAAAAATATTTACCACCTACAATGTATTTACCACCTACAAAACTGGGTTGGCATCACGTAGCTGGTTGCAATCTTGTCTTTTAGAAATAACCTTTCTCATTTGTCTTATTGTCTTAAATGACCTGGTTTTATAATCTATACGTGCAAACATACAGTCATGTTAGTCTGAAACAAAAAGTCTCCATTCATTGCCATGTGCACAGCACTGCTGCTGTCAGAATGCATTCATGGTTAGTGTTGGGTGGATGGGTGGCGCACACATTTCTTCAGCCTAATGAGAAAGTCTGAAACCTTTATTCAATTTTGACTGAGTATTTAATAAGCATTTTAATGCTTTTCCCCACTACTGAAACTTCTGGGAATCCTCTTTCAATTCAATCTCTTTTCTGTATAAATTATTTAATTTAATTAAAACGTTTTTTTTTTTTTCATCTTATCGTCAAAGCACATTGTAATGTCTGTATTATTTTATCTAACTTGGAACATCTCACCTGCCACCATACCTGCTGGCCCATCTTCCAGCACCATTTCTTTGAAAATCATCAGCCTTTTATGGTTTTCATTAATTAATGATTTGTGTGTTGTTCGCTATGAAGATTAACCTAATGGATTGCATATTGGAATTAAGTCTAAGTTAGTTCCAGGAAGTAAACATTTGGAATCCAGACATGTTAAAGCCAGAACCTCCACTCAAGCTAATCATTATTACTCATTGGTCAATGCAAAATTTAAAATGGGGGTTCCAGCAAATTCCATCGCTTATTTTTCAAATGCATTATTGCATCTATAATTGAGCTGCATATGAAAGCCATTTTATACGTCTCCCTTGACATTCGAATGATGAATGATTAAACTGTGCTGCAAACTTAATTCAAGTAGTTGTCTTGCTGTGTGGGAGTGTGGGTGTTCACAGAGCGGAGGGTCATTGGACATATCCGACCATATGCTCAAAGTGGAAAAATAAGTATTGAGATGGATGGCAGAAGAAGCACTTTTTCTGGCCAACAGTTTATTGGCATTAATAAACAGAAAATGACAAATCTGTCTGTTCCCCACGTAATTGAAAGGTCACATCAATGAGATGACAGATATTCGCCCGTGCAGGTCTCATTAAGCAAATAATCTTATTAGCTACTTTATTGTGTCACAGTGACTGTGACAATATCAATGTAGTTTAGGCTATACATAAAACATTATTCAGCCCAGCATGCTGGTTGACACCATAAATGCAAAAACTGTGCTTGATTACTCCAGGTAAATTACTGTGTGAGTGATTAGGGCAAATGTTACCTGATCGTGTTATAGCACTCACAGATCCACATGCTTTCTCATCCTCTGGTTGCTGTTTATGTTTGAAATGCTTTCCAGTTGCGAGCTTAGAAGTGGTGTGGTTGGAGACGTCAAGGGCATTGGCTCTGAGTTTCAAACTAAAACAACATGTCCGTCGGATAAGCTAGCCACAATACTGTAAACATGTCAAGGAGTGTACTTTAAATAAAGGTTCACTCAGGTAGGCTAAACTATTTGAAATCAGGCAAGAAGCAGAATAACAGTAATGTGTGAATCACATTACTGTTATTCTGCTTCTTGCCTGATTTCGGTTAGTATAGCCGAAATAGAGAGATAAATAAAACAGACTTGGGGAGTTGCTTTTAGAATGTGTCCAGCTGCTTTCTTGTTTACAGGTCAGGTTATTGTGTAGCTAATGCGACTACTTACGGTATGTGAGCTGAAACGTAATCGTTCAGAGCTTTGTAGATATCAAGATATTTTGTCATGTAACAGTTTAGTGTGTATTGGTACACTTGACCTATAGTTTGAAAATACAGTATGTGTTGCTGCAAACTGCAATACCATAACACGCACACATACATACACACCAGGTTATTCTACTTTGACAAGTGAAATCTAAACAGGATGATTCAGACACACTATCCCATAAACACATGGTCCACCTCTGTGTGATAAAACGTTGTACTGACATTTAAAGGTGTAGTAAGTAATTCTAGTGAACACTTGCTATATTCAAACTCAAATCAAAATAAAAACACTACTCTTCGTTGCCAGAGGGTGTTCCCTCAGTAGCTCTGCTCTACACATTGGAAATGCATTGAGAAGGCTAGGATATTTTTGTTTGTATTGTTTATGTTCCTATTTACAGAGCCAGGGCTGTGTAGAAGTACCAGATTATATTTTCTGCATTCAGAGAATGGTGAGCTAGCAAAATAGGAGGAGATATTTGGTGAATTTGACAAAAAGTATATTATCTTACAATTAGCTTGCAATAGCTGAATTAACCTTTTATTTACTGTTAATTTGTCTGTTTTGTAATAAATTATGTGTTGGCTTTAGAATATGCATTTTCTGCGTATTGTGTGTTAGTAAGCATCTTTATGTCCAGACACACATGCTGTTTGATATTCTTTGCCGTGGTCCAATGGTGGACTTCCTTTACAGATTTACATTTTCATATGCTACAGTAACACAAGTACGTACTCCGCATATGTGCGTGGACACTTGCACTCCACACACAAATGCAGCACAGAACCAGCCCAAAATATTTATATACAGTAACTTTCTGTAGAGAACTAACAGTTAAATCCACTGTTTGATTATTAAAGTTGTGTGTGTGTGTGTGTGTGTGTGTGTGTGTGTGTGTGTGTGCGCACATGTGTGTCAGTGTATGTAAGCCATCTGGCCATGTGGAGAGATAAGAGTCAGCCGGTGGTTGGAGCAGGAATAACCAATCGATTTCCTCCTCCTCTGATGTCACAGACAGGACAGTTTGCATTGTTGAAGTGTTCCCCTTGCAGGAGGCAAAGAGAAAGTAAGGCAGAGAACAAGTCTACGCTGAGAGTGTGGCCAGTTAGATTAGTCCTAATCCGCTAGGAGGTGACTAAACTAGAACATCCCTCCTTCGTGATAGAAAAATTTAGTGTTTTACACCAGTAAAAAGTCTCTTAGTTTGTCTATACGTATTGCGTGCTAATAAGCCTTTGTATGTCCAGAGGGTGACGTTGTAAAAAACACAGGAAAATAAACACACATGCTGTTTGATATTATTTGCCGTGGTCCAATGATGGACTTCCTTTACAGATTTACATTTTCATATGCTACAACAACACAAATACAGTATGTACTGTATATACAATATTAATAATAATACATTTTATTTACGACGCCTTTCAAAACACACAAGGACATCTTTCATTACAAATAGGCAAATACATAGATATAAAACATTAGGCTGAGACACATACACATATATATATATATATGTATGTATGTATGTATGTATGTATGTATGTACACAGTATACATTAAAGGTGTAGTCAGTGATTGTAAGCCAATCCACTTTGTCATATTCCTCATGGCCCGCTAGCTGCCCATTCTGTGTGCATGCTGAACAAATAATGTTTCTACACCACAGATCTGGCTCCGTAGATACGAGCACAGTGTTGAGTGGTGCAGACCGCACCGTTCACATGCCCATGAAGCATTTGTTTTGGCCTGCTTAGATGCTTAGTATGACATCTAGTGGCAGACTAGATCATAAAACATACAGTATATACAGTTGATACTTTAAAGAGACGCTGCTTGATTTATTGTTGTGGCTGAATGAACATGAAAGTCAGTGTTGAAAATTAAGTCATTTGTCTTATATCTCTCCATTGTCTATATATTATGTAAATTGTGTGTATTGTTAATGATTTATAGGTAATTAAAAAAGGTTTTCTAAAGCAATTATTATTGTACTATTGTTTTTTTTTTTATATTAACACAATTAGTCAGACTAGGTGAACAACTGCGCAAGCTCACTGAAGTTATGCTGTGCACCAAATGACACACTAAAATAAAGGGAATGCCTTAGTCGTCTAGAGTGTTCAATGCACAACTCAAGCTACAGTCCCATTCTTAAACACTCTTAACCTTTATTCTCAGAAACGGTTTACTCAAAACAAGAGTAAACTGAGGCAGTTGAAATATTTGTGGTGCAGGTCACTTCAGCCTTCATTTGAGCAATACAACTTTTCTTTTCTAAATAAGTTCCATTGTGCAATCATATTTATCATTGTTTTGGAGACAACTTTGAATTCCCCCCAGTGTTTTGCTTTGTTCATCAGTGCTGAATACCAGCCAATCCCTGGAGAGATACAGCTGCCATGATCTCCATGACTTCCAAGCAGAAAATAACTAATGCTAATTAGTTAGGAATTACTCTTTGGGGCTATGTGTACTACTGTGGACAGTTGTGGATGGTCACAGTAGACATTTGGGTTTCTGTGGTTAAGTGAAACGGGGAGTTTAGACACACAGCCCCCCCCCACACACACACAGCCACACACACATTTCATATATATAATATGCATACAGGCTGTTCTCAGCCTGTAATACTATTATATTCAGGTGCCTGTATACTGTACAATAACATTCTGGTGCTGTCCAATAGCCTTAAAACACTCCACTCTAAATCAAAATATAATTTACTGGCAGGAACCTCAACCTGCATGTGTGAATCAAAATAAGATATCGTCTGAAGGTAGGAATATAAAAAAGATATTCTCTGAACACGATTATTTTCAGAGCAGACCTGCATCAGTCCTAAATTCCTGATATAAGCTTGGCAAAGGGCTGATCCAGAGGGAATGGATTGCAGTGCGGAAAAGCATAGCTGGATGAACTCTTGAAAAAACACAGTATACAGTAAGGTATAGTTTAAAGGTCTAGTTATCAACTGTAAACTAAAAACACATTTTGTCATATGCACCAAATATCTCCTAACTCTCAGCTATCTTTCTGCTCTCTGTGCGTAGGCTATTGTAACAATAATCTGGTATTTCTACACAGCCCTGGCGCCGTACAGTAAATAGGAACACAAACAACACGGCCATAGCCTTCGCAATGCATTTTCATTGTGTGGGGCGGTGCTTCTGTGGGAGTAACCTATGGCATTGAAGGGAGATGTTTTTGTTTTAATTTGAGTTGAAGTCAAGCGTTCTTGAGAATGACTTAACATTTAAGCAGAGCCATGGAAAGAGACAGTTACGCCAACGGAAGTTCTACATTTTTTCAACAGTCACATGGTTCATGGAGAGGCAAAACCTAAGGCCGAAAAAGTTCATATATATATGCTATTATATAACTTAATAAATGCACCAATTTACATTTAAAATAGAATGTATAGTGTACTTTTAGTATTTAGGCTAACTTCCGGGAACTATTTTGAGGCTCTGTTGCTGTGAAAAAATGTTCCATTGGAGTGAACGGAGATGACACAACTCTCTCTTTACATGGCTCTGCCTTTAAGGAATGAGGTTGCCCAAGGAGTTCTGTATACTGTAGTCATTAAGTTATTTATCCTGTTTGCTATATGGAGTGTCATAGCATCTGAAATATTGTGCCAACTGCTGACAGCTTGTTGAAATACACATAATGTCTGTCTGTGTTTATCATATCCCATTCCAGGAGTTCACTGAACGGAGAATAGGAAAAAGAGACTTTTGCCCTTTGCACCCCGGGAAAATGAAACTAACTACTGCTGCAATTTAAATTTAAAAAATCTGGCATTATCGTTTATGACAGTGATGATGGTAAAATATGTTCACAATTCTCCACTGAAACACGTAGGCTACTCTAAATTATCTGAACCATATAAAAAGTACTATGTAAGATGTGTATCCAATTGCGTCTGTGAAAAGAAAGTACAGAAGCCAGGTTTTGGTGGCCTTTAAATAATTTGTATGACTCACGTAACTGAGCCAAGTCAAGGAAAATGTTACATGGACAAGCAAGCAGCCACACTGAATTACAATACACATCTTGTGGTTGACTTGGTCATGAACCACGTATGGTGTCAGCGGACTAAGGAAACCAAGCTTCTGACAAATCCCCGGCTTTCTATCCCGTGCAGACTTGTTGGGATATAGTCAGGTATCGGTGCCTAATATGCCAAACAAGCATTACAACGTGTTACACAAGCAGATTTGTTGGTTGTGCCTTGAAACAGAAAAGCTCTTGCCACTCCTAAACGTTTGGCATTCCTCCCCCCGCCCCCTCCACACGCACACGCACTAAGAGTTGTGTTTCAAGTAACAGGAGGTGGAAGGGTGGTGTTATGGGGGCGCTATAGCTCAGTTGATTAGTGTAGAACATCTAGATTATAACCAGATTGTAGCTAACATCTACGGCTCGCTTCTTCCTATTTCCTATACATAAATCGATATGGTCAAAGGCCAGGCTCCTTTAATTTCACCGAAAATACAAGAGTAACTCGGTGTCAATTATTTACTATCTGGGATTAAACATTAAATACAATGTTGTAACCACCTGCATCTAACATTTTTTTTATAGCTCCTTAATAAAAGTCTTTGCGTCTTAAAGGAGCGCCATTAAAACGCAGACTGAAGCCTACGTAGCACGTATGTGATTGGCGGACGGTTTGGTCTGACTGGGAACCTGCTACTGCTTTCCATCCAGACAGCAGCGGTGCCGTCGCAGCCCCTCTGTAGAAACATCCAGCTGTAAAACCCAACCCCCCCCCCCCCTGTTGAGAAGCGAGCTACCGTTCGTGTCAGACAGCTCTACAAGAAGCAATGTTACGTGCGAAATGTTCGGATTGATAACAGCAACGAGCAGGGCTGTTGAAAGTTGAACAGCAGCAGGGGAGGATTTGCTAAAGCTTTGATCCACACGTGGGGACACGTCGCTAAAAACTGGTGAGAAACGAGTGTCTTTATATGCTTTGAGTTTCGACTAAACTTGAGTTAGGATGCGGAACGTTGTTTCAGTTAAAGTTAACGTTTGTAGTGGTACTGGTTTTGTATTATTACATTTGTTTTGTATCTTTGGGACGCGCGTCTTCCTTGGGTAAACAGTTGGACATTCTGTTTTTGTCTTGTGTGACTGGCTAGTACGCACGCAAGTACATTTTGTTTTTAGCCAATATTTATGTTGTAGGCAGCATATACTTTGATATGAAGTCCATTGCCAGAGTATAGGATCAGTTGGGAATATTTTTGATGTATCAATCGCGGCTGAATTGGTCTACATGTAACTAGTCTACACTCAGAGCGATGCCATATGGCTAAATATGAACCCTTCACCTTCCAGTTTAAATCATAAAATATAACTTTGTTACACCAAATGCTGCATTTCCTGCAAATATTCCAGTAATCTTTCACGAGTGTCATAAATTTGGCTTCTGCCCAGTTTGTAGGGTACTGTAATTGTGTGCGTGTGCGTGTGTGTGTGTGTGTGTGTGAGAGGATATTCTTATAAATGTCATTGCTTTCAATGGAATTACCACAACTCTGTATAATTCATAAGCTTATCTTATTATGGTCCATGATTCACATGATATTTCACATTTTAACAGGATAAAAAGGGTGTAGCTCCATTCCAGGTGGCTAAATAATGCTTTTAGGTTTACCCCCATGCTGCTGTAGGCCAACTGTATGTCTCAGAACATTAGATTAAAGTCAAGTCTAACAAAAACACAATGTGAAATTTGGTCTTATGATTTGTGCTTGCCAATTGAAAGTCCCACACTGTGGTTATATAACCTTTGTAGTTCTCAAGCAACAATATCAGGATGTTTAATTTGTATTATACTCATATCTTCAAAGTGATATTGGAAGAAGGATGCTGTTTTGGTCCAAGTGTCTGTGTGTGTGTGTGTGTGTGTGTGTGTGTGTGTGTGTGTGTGTGTGTGTGTGCCTCCTTTTTACTGGGAGTTTGTAAAAAAAAACTGGATTTTTTTATTTTGCATTTATCTGCGGACTTTTTTGTCAGATATCTATACTCTGTGACAAGCTTAAGATGATGCGGAAAGCTCCCGGTTAGCTGCGTTAGTTTGATAATCCTATTCCTGTGCTTTGCTGGGTGCTTTTAGCTAACCCACTTTGGTTAAAAATATGACTTGTTCCCGTGAAGAGTTTATTGTGCAATGTGCTCTGACATTCCATAAGCGGCTAAACCTGTCACCGCACTCAAAAGTCAAATTAACGGGCCAATTAAAGTCAGAATTTAAGATGAAACCGCTGACAAGCGTCTTCCCTGTGTGTGTTGTCACTGTCCCAGCTTGTTATGCTGCCAGGGGACAGTCCTTCCTCTTCGGCGGACCATCTTGAGGACAGGCTTTTTGTTTCCATCTTCGTCTGCGAAACAGAGGAACAGAAAACGAGCGGTGACAGGTTGTGATGAAACGCGCTGATTCATCACACTGAGACTCGTTCCGCTTCTTGTGGTCTGTGACTGACATCAGCAGACTTGAAAACAGCTCCTAATCACAGCTCCTGTTTTTAGAGATTACATAAATACCATTTTATGTTATGCATAGCCTACTGTTAAACCTTTGGTTACGGCAAATTCATTTTCTTGTGTTTATTGAATGTTGTATGCGATGAATCACATCCACACAGGGTTCTCTCTGGCAGACACTCGGGTACAGTAGATTACAAATATCCATGGAAATGTAATATGACAGAAAGTGCTATTTCGTGTGTGTGGAAATTGGTTCAGAGGGGGACATTCCCAGCCCGGGATCGCCTCCCACTCTGCTTTCTCCGTCTGCTCATATAGGGAGAAGGTGATTTAGATAATTTTCTACACATTTTCCCAATACCCACTGAGTTCTGTGAACCTGCCCCCCCCCATTCTCTCCCATGTAGACAGTGCTAAACCATGCCCACACATCCAACGTATGTTACACTTTTGTTAGCACTTTAGTAGTCTCACGGAGCCAGACGCTCCTAGCCAGTCTGCTAACCTAGCCAGAGCTGGCTATAAGTTAGCCAGCGCTGGCTAGGAGCTACTGGACAGGAGAGACATTTTGACTGACATGCATGACAAACGACTACATAACTCTCAGACCAAAGCAGACTTTTAATGGAGGATTTTGTTGAGGAACTCGGCGACACAATGACACAAAAACGAAAGCTTTCAAGGCTGTTCGCAGGTCTCAATAAAAATCAGTTAAATAAGTATGGTTGCTACTTAGCTTAGTTACTAAGCTTAGTCATTCAAGTACCTCACTACAATGACGGACAGTCTTATAAGTGACAATTCGAACAGCCAATGAAAATCTACCCGATTTCCTGATAGTGTTTAGATGCTTACAATTAGGGATGGGACAATATACAATGTTATCCTTTATCGCAATAAAAATACTGATGATAATCGTATTGTGCTGAATGTCCATTATCATGATATATATGAACATACTCACATAAGTATGAATATTTTCACAAGTGACTTGAAAAAAAGCTGTCTAGCTGACTTGTACAGTCCATTTGTATTGATTGATTGTAAAATGTATTTATTAGCCTGCATCTTTCCGGTCAATCACCACCATGGTTGAAGGCTCGGCTTTCCCATTAACCAAACCAAAAAGAATCACACAAAAAAGACACAGTACAATACTGTATGTGTCATGATAATAAAAATGATTGGTTCTTAACACAATTTAAGATAAAGTGATTCCAGTATGCTTTAGTGCCGTTTTAAGAGTTTATTAATAATAATAATAATAATAATAATAATAATAATAATAATAAATAATCGCAATAGTATCGTCTATCGCAATAATTTTGGATAGGATAATCATGATATAAATTTTTTTTATGCCTACCTACAATCCAACGACCTATGTATCAGGCGTTGAGCATGAGTCGCTTATGTGGTGTGGTGCTGATGGATGGAAGAGGCTTATGCTGTTAGCACACCAAATTTTCCACCCCAGCAAACTTGTTTATAATTCAGCTGCCCATAAATGGGCATGTGTCGGTAGGAGGATGTAGATTGTAGGGGGATTAGAAAAGGGGTAACGCTAACATTCCAAGTGCACTCATAATTTTTTAACCAAAGCAACAGCCATATTCTCTAATGCTGATTTCAACCACACATGCAATTCCAAACACAAATCGAGGAGGAAGTGCGCGATCCAAGCCTATCAAGTTGGTTGTGTCTACTGTAATGTGTAATTTTGTTCTTAGCCAAGCCTTTAGCAAACAAATATCAGTTATCGTATTGTCTAAATGCCCTGAGCTATTAGCGCAGCTAACTTTTGTCCTGGTTGTGGTAATTCCTCTGGCTAGCATGATATATATGCTGCAGAGTGCTTTTCCCCTGTTTACACACGCAGACCCGAGCGGGCTGCTACTCAAGCCCCAAGACTTTATTGTCATAGAGCACCGGCTGTAAAGAATGAGCTCATTTGTTCGCTTGGCGTGCTATTCACTGGCCGAGTTCCCTGGTCTATACAACCCTCACCAGCGAGCTGAGTCGTCGAGGAAAATCTATGGGTCCTGCTTACATTCCTTCCTTTTCAGGAAAAGCGTAGAGGACGTTTCCAAGCTGGTACTGGACCCATTCCTTTTAAATTATACATCTAGTACATCAACGTAAAATTGATTTAACACACACTAGGCTACTCCTGTGGTACACTTGCAGTAATCAAATGGCAGTTTATAGGTTAATTGGGTCCTACAATGGTTCCCTGTAAATCATCATCTAAAAAGTTAATTAAGAAGGTCACTTTTGATCTATTGTCTATTACCTTCTGCTTGTTTGTCCACGTTAGAGTTGGAGGAAATATTTGCAGCCCCTACTCGGTGGTCTACTCTGTACTCGTCTTACAGTTTTATGAGGAAAATGTTCTTTCTATGGTTTTATAGTCGGTCATTTCCAAGTTATAAAAATATTGCCTGTCCTTGAAGTGGAATGTACAGTAATGGGTATATTTTCACTTGGTGTCAGGAAAGAGCCAGGTCATGCCAAGATTATTATTTGTTGTCTGTTGCCACTGACTGCAAAAAGATGGTGGGGAGTATTGTGTTTGTTCCTATTATTTTTTTAATATATTATGACCGCTAACAAGCACCGTCTGTGTTTGTGTTTGAGCGGAATCACAACCCAGATTAAGGGCCCTATTTTAACTATAATGGCCCTTTTCCAGTGCTGGTACCAGCTCGACTCTACTTGCCTCACCTTTCTGTAGGGAGCTTTTCCATTGCATAGTATCAGCTCTACTCGACTCTACTCGCCTCTGCATGGGTCTTTTTCCATTGCAGATACTACCCACTCAGTGGTACCTGGTCGACATAGTGACGGCGCTGTTTGAACCACTCCTGCAGTCGATCAGTCATTTAAAAAAATGTTTTTGTCAAATGTCTCTACCTTGTTGTAATGTCCTTTGGTAGCCGTGTGCAGCCAACAGTTCATAGACGTATTGGTCAATCTTCACTTACGTGAATTGCCCTGTCCAGCTCTCAGATAACATTGATTATCTCGTCCATTACCTAGAACAATCTGCACTTCCTCAATCACGCCGTGGTTTTACATGTTGCCATTTAATAAAAGGCACGATTCAATCCAATCAGTAGTCTGCATTGTTGTCACGCCACATTATGGTATCGCCTTAGCTCAATTGGAACCTCGACAAAGCAGGTACTAGAAAAACTACCCGGTACCAGGTACTATCCCAACTTTTGCCCAATGGAAAAATGCCATAAGCGCACAGCCTAAAGTGCAAGGCGCAAGTAGGATTTAGGGCGTGTCCTAAGCAATGCGCTAGACCACACCTCATGTTTAGACCAACACACCCACAGGCTCTCATATAGGCGCAATTACATTTGCTATTTAGACAACGTGGGCGCAGGATGGGAAAATGACAACTGCGTCGGTTGCGCCGGTTGTAAGAAATGGCCCCAAGTGTTGCTCTGGTGCGACGTCTGCGTAAAGTTGCATTTCCATTAATCACCACAGGGGGTGCTCTCTCTCCACTCCCTAATGAGCTTGGTGTTTATGAATGAATGAGTCGTTTAGGAAAAGGAAACAGGAACAGGGGAGATGTCGTTTGAGAAGACATTGCCTAGCAGATGAACTGCTGCCAGGGTCATGTTATCTGTTTTCACTCAGTCATTCTGTCAGTTAGCAGCATGTTATCCATATTAATTGGAATTGCCTGGAGTGTGTTTGCTTTTATATACTAAAGTCATATCGAAGTCAGTGTAAATTTAGTCTCTGCTCTTTGGAAAGTTGTGTTACATAAGTGAGCAATACACTTTGGGGCTATGTTAATGCTTGTCTAACAAATCACTCCTAGTAGTAGATTTGTGTATGAATTAGACGTAATGCTGGTTGAAACCATTAGTATTTTTTGAAGCATGCACTCATGTTATCCCGTTCTTCTCCCTGCAGAGCTTATATGTTCACACTGTTCTCTCCACCTTTCTTAAAACAATGTGTATACTGTGGACAAGTTTGGATGGTCACAGTCTGACTAGTAGTGGGCACTTGAACCAAAATGGAATTGACCCTCAAGTGAAACGGAGAGTACATGTCATGATAGTTTTAGATGGTTTGTCTGCATTCTGAGCTAGTGACACAGGCCTCTTTTATGCTGCCGCTTCTCTTCAAAGCACCGATGTAAAAAAAGAATAAAACAGGGGCCTCCTGTTTTATTTTCAGCTTCCCAGTTTTTTGCACTTGCCTGCCACAGACGGAGTGAAATGAACAGAGTCGAGGATAAGATGTGATTCCATTTGGGTCCGGTGTGTTCCCTAAGGTATGTGAATGAAAGATAAGGAACGGCAGTGGCATTCCCTAAGCTTATCTTTTTGATTGTGTGTACGCACACACGCGCGCGCACACACGCGCGCGCACACACACACACACACCACATACACAACCACACAGATAATTACAAACCCCGTCGCCACGCTTCGTTGTCCATCCACGTCTCTGGCTTGTCTCGCCACAGCATGAGACCCATTTATTTTCTAGAACTCTCTACAAAGCAGCTAATTTCTGTTAGCTAGCACCTTTTGCTCCAACAGCAAAAGGCTTAGACCTTTAAGGTTTCCTGCTGCGGTGAAAGAGATTTAAGGAATTTTCTAATAGCTTTGCAAGATGCTTGGTCGCTGAGCGCGGGGAAGGGCATGCTCCATCAGGAATATGGAATATCTCCTCCCACTGCGAAGCCTGTGAAGGTGTGACCCTCTTGTGGGGACTGCACTGCAACATCGCAGTGAAACCAAGAAGGAACAACATTCAAGAGAGTCCTCCGAGGAACAGGCTTGAAGTGACGTGCGTGCAGAACACTCCTGTTGCTTTGCTGGCAATGCGCAGTACATCTGTGAGTAATGGAGTGTAGGGTTTGATGTATATAAAAAAAAATATATATATCTCTTTAAGTGGCTTTTGCTACAATACGGGTACAATTTATGGTGCAATACCGTCCGTAGCAGTAGGTGGCACTGTAAGCCAGTTATTGTAACTTGGCCGATACATGAAACACGGCCTCAAGGCTCTCCTGTCTGCCTCTTCCTCTTCCTCACCCCTCCTCCCTGGCATCAAGCTTCAGCGGGTCACTCGAGGGGATTGGGTGGGCACCCCTCTGCCTGGTGACAGCTTGTCGGGAGGTGTGGGAGGGATTTTTTCCTCCCAGCTGGAGGCAGCGATTCTAGGGCAAGAGAGGCTCTGTGAGGCTTCCTCTGTGTTTTTTCTCGCTATTGGTCACCATGTTTTCATGGTGCAGATATTTGTCAGACTTAAACAAATGAGGGGGAAGGGGAGGAAGGGGTGGCACAACAATAAGCATTTTCATTATGATTCCAGGTGATCTTGCTTTATTTACAGTTTTAGCTGTTTAGTTCCTCTACTCCTGATATTTTGTGCATTTTGTCAAGAGGAGACTTATGGGAAATGTAGTCTTTACTCCATCAACTCTGGGGATCAGTTTCTCAGACACCGAGTAAGCCTGGGAAACTGGCATATGTG
>JAODUE010019616.1:0-24318 GCA_027564755.1 Amblyopsis hoosieri | reverse complement strand
AGCATGTAGGGTTACAGTAAGTACTGTATATATCAGCATGTAGGGTTACAGTAAGTACTGTATATAGCATGTAGGGTTACAGTAAGTACTGTATATATCAGCATGTAGGGTTACAGTAAGTACTGTATATATCAGCATGTAGGGTTACAGTAAGTACTGTATATAGCATGTAGGGTTACAGTAAGTACTGTATATATCAGCATGTAGGGTTACAGTAAGTACTGTATATATCAGCATGTAGGGTTACAGTAAGTACTGTATATAGCATGTAGGGTTACAGTAAGTACTGTATATAGCATGTAGGGTTACAGTAGGTACTCTAATACTAGTATTTAGCTACGTGTATAACTATGAAGGACTCAAGTAAACATGCATGTAGTTAAATAGCTGTTGTTGTTGTTGTTGTTGTTGTTGTTGTTGTTGCCATGGCAGTACGAGGCAGACCTGCAGACACAGGAGCTGCTGTCCCTTCTCTCACCTGTGGAGGACGAGGAGCAACTTGAAGGGTACCCATCTCCACGGTTACCCATCTCCACGGTTACCCGTCAGCCAGTCGATTGGTGGTCAGGTCAGAGGCTGAGAGGTACATTTGTAACTAATCTCCCTTTTCCCCGCCTGCAGAATCACTTCCTGTCAGGAGACAGGAGGTGTAACGTCTCCCACACAGGAAGTCCCGCCCCCAGCGACGCCCCAACATCAGCGGGCCACACCTGAGTCTGACCTGGACAGGTAGGGTAGTCAGAGGTGTGTGTGTGTGTGTGTGTGTGTGTGTGTGTGTGTTGCTCTGCGTGTGTGAACCACTGCTCTCTCTCTCCCCCTCCTCCCCGGCCAGCGATGACGACCTCCCCCCCTACGACATGTCTGGTGACCAGGAGCTGGAGCGCTCCAAGCCTCCGCGCTACCTCAGAGACTGCCTGGAGGGTAGGTGGGCCTTCTGCAGAGTACAGCCATACAGTCTGGCTAGCATAACACATTAATCTAGTACATACATACACTATATAGGGGGGTGTATGGGTCTGCAGAGCGGGGATGTTCTTTTACAAACGAACGAAGACTCTGGATATTTCGTTTCTATATTCGTTCTTTGATTTTCCTCAATGAAGGAAAGTGAAGTGCATGCTGTGAAGACTAGATTATTTCACTGGTTACTGTGTGATTATATATAAAAACTAAAAGGTTGCAGTTAAAAAGGCTAGATACATGAGACCTGCATATCTGAAAGATGAATTCTAATGTTGTTCAGTGTTCATCTGCTACAGAACACGTGCATGTCTAGCGTGCTTCCCCTTCCTAACTCTGTTGTCTCTGTGGCGTCCAGCGCTGACGTGCTCTGAAGACGGGGTGCACGTGGAGCTGAGCCTGAGAGCGGCCGAGGGCTTGATCAGGAGCCACGTCTCCACCGCCACAGAGGTGAGACGTCCTGACGGGCTCCGTCTTGGGGAAGGGAGGGAGACCAGGAGTGGAGACCGGGGGGGGATTGGGGCGGGGGCCACGTAATTGAGGCCCGGGTGTACTTCTGCAGACAGACGTACAGACGTACGGCTTACGGACACGGATGAGTGCCGTGATGTTCAGGTGCACTTACGGGCAACACAGTGGTCCAGTGGATAGCGCGGTCGGCCCAGTGGATGAATTCGGATATCGCCGTAGAGAATTGTTTAAATTAATTTTGCTAAATTAATTAATTTATTAATTAATTAAAAAAAAAAAAATGTTTCCGTTGCGGTGCCCGGACAGGGGCGGGGCTACAGGGTCACGTGACAGGAAGTGTTGTGTTGCAGGTGGGCGTGCAGATGACCAAGGTTCTTCTACACATGGAGGACAAGTTCAACATCGCCGGCTTCCTGTTGCTCAGGCAGGGCGCCATGGTGGCTCTGGCGGCCGTCAGCTGCATCCCCGTACGTCCACACCACCGCTAGGAAACACTGTACCACAGAGGTCACGACCTCCACGGGGTCACCATGTGGTTGTGTGGAGATCTACTACCTTCATTCTACCACCTGTGCCAGTGATATAATTTAGCATGGCACATATTGTATTGAGTGTGTGAGCGTCAAAGTGTGCCTGCTCTTGAGTTTGTACACATGGCTGTGTGCCGTAATACTTAGATCATCCTCTACTTTCACTGATCTCACTCACAGGTGACTCGGTATCTGACGACCGAGTTTTATTCCATGAATTACAGCCTGCGTCAGAGACTGGACATCTTGGAGGTGAGATCATTTGGCAGACCCGTCCGAAGAGATTTACAGTCAGTAACGTACCTGTGCCAATGGGTGAATAGGCCGTATGTTAGAATAATGACATAATTTCACATCATACATGACATATCATTCAATATTTGATAGCAAGTGCTTCATTTTCTATATTTTGTTCACCGCAAGCATTTTGTATTTCACTGTAGACGGAATGAGGTAATAGTCTTATCTCTTTCAGTAAATGTGCTTGGACAGTGAAGCTAAAGCTGTTGTGTGTACTGTAGGGCTGTCCCGAATACCATTTTGCAGGTTTCGAATACACCATTAAAAACACTCAACTATAATTAAGAAGTATAACAGAAGTAATCTTCGATTCTTAGCTTCAGTGAGCACACATGTAAACATAGCCATGCGCTCAAAATGGCCACTTTGATTGACACGTCAATTGAGCCAGTCAGAGCTGTCAAATAGCATATACCTCCTGTATTACCCAATAAGAGTGTGTGTTGAATGAATAGCCTCGCTCTCTTCTTACAAACGGAGCCAATTGCAATCAATTGTGTTGATGACACAGTGTAGGGCAGGCAATTACATTTTAACATGTGGGTTTATATGAAGACAGTAGGGATTAATGGGAAAACATGCATGCATAATGTGAAAAAAACTAATACTTGAATCCCAATATTTAAATTGAATACATACCCAACGAACGAATACCCGAATAATTGGATATTTGGGGCCAGCCCTGGTGTTTTGGTCATGTTGTGTTATCATATTGTGTGTTGTTGTCATGTGATGTCATGTGGTGTCATGCCAGGTCCTTGCTATGGCCGCCCAGGAGCTGTCTCAGCCCATCTCCAGGCCCCAGGCTTCTCTGAAGGACACCGGCCTGGTTACCGAGGTAACACCTTGCGTTGGGCGGGACCTGGAGCACTGGAAGCAGGTGGTGGAGCGGAGGATCCAGAGCAACACCAAGTACATCAGCAAGGTGCACACTACCAGAACAAGCAGCTTGTCTTCCCTGTGTCGGCCTTCCACCAGCTCCAACGCTGTTGTCCCACCATGGATAATGCAGTAATGCAGAAGTAATCAAGGGAATTGACAGGCGGGCTCACATTAACTCACCACCAGGTGTTGTGTTGGTGGTAACAGCCCAGATGTTGTGTTGGTGGTAACAGCCCAGATGTTGTGCCTTCACAGGGTGCCACGCGTCCTCCAGCTGTGGCCGCGCCCAATCGCTTCGCCCCATTGGCTGGCCATTTCTTCTTCCCCCTGCTGAAGAGCTACGACAGGTGCGTGGCTGCGCTTCCTTCAGGTGGCGACGCTCTGCACCCATGATGCAGCGCTTTAGGCAAAAGGTTAAGGGTTAAAGGTTACACTAGAGAGGATATCATTGAGCAGAGAGGTTCCAACAGACGGCATTTGATTTTTGGATGGAGGAGGGCAGCTTTTCCAGAATGACCCAGCGTTCCATGCAAGTCACTGGGGAGGTCCACGGATTTCACCATACTATTGCCCATTATTTCTCTATGGTGGCGTTAATGGGAATTTTGATCAATCTGAGGCCTCAACGATATTTCTGCAGCAAGCAGTTTTGATGTATGTATGTGTTCCAGGCCCCAGGTGACCTTTGACCTCCTGGGCAGCGACCACCTGGTGCTGGGACGGCTGCTTCACACGCTGGCTCTACTGACGCACCTGGCCGTGAATGCTCCGGTAGGAATGGATCTGGTTCCAACAGGTTTAAACGTGTCCCGACAGGTTTAAACGTGTCCCGAGAGGTTCAAAAGTGTCCCAACAGGTTCAAATGTGTCCCGATAAGTTCAAACGTGTCCCGAGAGGTTCAAACATGTCCCGATAAGTTAAAACATATCCCGACATGTTCAAACATGTTTCATCAGGTTTCCACGTGTTTTGACAGGTGGGCTATAAGCCTATAAGCTCCATCAGCAAACAAGGAATAGGAGGGCTGCTCAACAACAATGACAAAAATGAAACAAAGTACCTGTCACAGGAGTAAACCTTCTCCTAGTTGACTAAACTAACTGAGATCAGCTGTTCTCAAACTGAAAACTGAGTTGTCCAACTCAGAGTTCAGGGTTAGTTTCAGAGTTTGCTAAACCTGCCTGCTGAAATAGGGCCCAGATGTGTTTGAAGGCAGCATTGTGGTCCGATAACAATAGTATAACATTATATAACTACTGCCACTTCTACAATATAAGTAGACATTGACTGGTGCTATTGGATTATCAATGTATTACCTTGTTAAGTCTTCTCCACCAAACATGAACTCTGAATATGTATTTGTTTGTTTTCTTACGGCGGTGTCGTGTACAGGTTGCTGTCCAGATGGGCCGGGCTCTGCTGGACTTTGTGTGGGTTCTACGCTACCATGTGGACCAGTATGTAATCTGCTACTTCATCTAACCAGTCATAAACCATTCATGATTCAACAAGCTTTCTCTTTAAGTTGAATGTAGTTTAAGTTAATGACAAAAAATGTATTTAAAGGTTATTTACTAGATGACCAAAGTTGTATTATGTGTTTTGGCTAAAAGAACTGTGGGCCCATTTGCTTCCATTGGTTCTCCTACCGGACTGTAGACGGCTACTTCCATCATGTCAAGGTGGATTTATGTAGCCTGGTGAACAGGGTCTGGACCCACAATGCAGCTGGTGAACAGGGTCTGGACCCACAATGCAGCTGGTGAACAGGGTTTGGACGTGCTCCATTGGGAAGTGTCGGTCATAGACCTCTGGTGAATGTTGAAACTATTGGAGCAGCTTTTAACCAATCGGCGTTGCTACAACTGTTTTGCTCAACTCATCTAGCTCTGCCACGGTTTAGAAACACGCTGCAACGTCACCTCACTATTCCGCCCTGATTGGGCCGCCAGCAGGGTGGCTGTGGAACGCTATTACAACCACACTGTAATCTCAGGACTAATGCACTTCTCATGTTGAACTTGTCTGTGACAGGATGGTCAGGAGAGGTGTCCTGTTTGCGGTTTGCTCTGTGTTTCTGAGCATGCCCAGACAGAGCCTGCTGTTGGAGCTAGGAGACCAGCTGCTGGAGACCAGAGCTTGGCTGGCAGGTACTGACGACAACTTTCCACCCCAGTATGAGACAGCTCTCTGCCACTATCTTCTTCAGCAGTAGGGGAATGAGGATCACATAGAAAACAGCTGCGCTCATTTGAATGCATTTGACAGAATAAGACAGTTTGAGTCAATAACAGATAAGACATTAGACGTGTAAATGAGCTGGTCACCTTATGAATTATAGAAATTCACACACAACCATAAATAAATAAATAAATAAATGATGATGATGTTTCCAGTCGCTGATTATTTTCAGACAGGTAAGAAACTTGATAAAGTGGAATATCTCAACTGAATATAAATATAAAAACTGTTTCTAACAAACCGCTGTTATTCTAATGTTGTCAACAGACCAAAGATGCAATGTTGATTTTAATCTTCGTAGTATTATGATGTGCCGTGTTAGAGATGACACACCTGGTTGTGTTCCTGGCAGACGTGGCGGAAGGAGACCATGACAACGACTGCAGGAGCTTGGCTGTGCAGAGCTTAGTGCTGCTTGACAAGAGCCTCAAGGAACATCTGGATCCACAGACGCCGAGCCTTCAGTCTTGACCGCCACACCCGCCCTCCCTGCCACAGCCAAGAGGGATTGTGGGGGGTTGAGTCCCATGAGGAAGAGACACGAGGGTTCTTGCCTTCGAGCCATATGTTTTCAACTGTACAGAAAATAACTGGGAAATATACAGGACCAATCCATTCAACTTTCTCTGGAAAGTGAAATAAAATGTTTTGTTAGACCCTTAAACTAACGTCCTTACTTTGCTATAGTTCCTTGTGCATTTGCTGCATCCGCGTTTTGTCGGTATGGTTGGTTGTTGGCTGATCGTCTTCAAAATGATTTGATTGATTAGCACAGCCTCTGTGACCTCTGTGACTTTGAACGAGGAGTTTCCAGACTGATTTGTGGAGTGGAGCGAATGTGGATCTTGACAGGTTTGAAGGTCCTGCTGACAAGCACAATTGTTTGGTTTTGGTTTATAGGTTTATTCAAATGTACATATGCACACCCACACAGTATATTTTAGTGTTGCTCCAGCTCTTTAGAAATTGGCTGTAGCCTATTAGTTTGATGCTATAATGTGCAATTAATAACCTGCAACACAAGCTATATAAAAACAGGATAGCCTACATAAGGCCTACCTATGTAAAAGTATCTTACTTTGAAACTGCATGAAGGGGTTTTTAGATGCTACCTAGAGTCTAGCTAGTATCTAAAAAACCCCAGCTACTAGACCCTAGTACTAGGGCCTATGGCTAGGCTTACTGAAAATGCTTGATGACGTGATGTTAGAAAATGTATGCTACTAGTTGATGTTGATTATCTTCAACATCTTGGACGTTTTTGCAATTAAACACGCGAGGGGGAACTGTAAATGTCGTTTTTGGATTGCTTAGTTTAGGAAATGGTAAAACTGTCATACAGTGAAATTAATCCTAGCTGCATTTAACCCGGGATGCCCGGGGTTCAAACCCGGGACCTTGCTGTGAGGTCTGGGCCACCGTGTTGCCATTATTAGCAGTTACGGTACTTCAAAATGTAATTTAATTATTTCAGGCGAGGCCTGTGTACGTATAATGTAGCCCAGAGCCATATAATAAGTGTAATACACCTACATCTTATTTATATCGCTGGTGTAGCATATATATAGGCTAGCCTAGAAAAATATACCGTCCCTGCCACGGTCGGTCCCCCTGCATCAAAGTAGGAGACGCGACGTGAGCAGCAGGACGAAAGGCACTTCAAAGAAATAGGCTGCAACATTATGGTTGAGGGTGCCACCTAGCGGTTATAACCGATTTTATAACGATAGATGTATTTATTGCTAGTGTATTGGGTTAACGAGCCTATGAACGCTGTATGCTCGATTTAACCCGCTGGTTCGGACCAGTGACCAGTCATGTAAAGAGACGATATTTAGAAACGTTATTTCCATGGCTCGGGTAAAAACCTAATTGAATTGTTTATGTTCAACGTTGTCGCATTTTACAAAACTGCATTAATGGAACACGACACGCATCTCTGCTCCAGAAATGCTACACAATATTACCATAACGACATAAATGTATTTTTCCCAGTCTACTTAACTGACGAACTGACAAGCAAGATAATATTAGGTCTACAGCAATATAGGTCTACTGTATTAGGCAACAATAATGTTTTCCTCGGATGATACTCTGCTTCTATTTGAAAAACCTGTAATTTTGTCCAAAGATGATAAAATACCTCAGGTAAGCAAGGATAGCCTACACAAGAAAGGCTAAATGTTTACTTTAGGGAAGCTATAACTTCTGGGAAATGTTGTTTTGTCTAGGTTAGTCCTACTCAAGAGGATGAGCCTTTTGTTCCTGCACTGCTGCCTAAAGCCAGTCAGACTAAAACTGACGGTAGTAGCCAATGCAGAATCATCATGAATGCCATCCTTCCACCCAGGTAAAGTACCGTAGGGAAGACCGTGGACAGTTGTAACCTGGGTAAATTGTAACACTCCCAATTTCTACAATCAGGAACAAGTTACGAATCACCTGATTCAATCTGCAAATGCCTGATTGTGTTTACGTCATTTATTTTGTAATTGCCTTGCCTGCCTTGAATTTAAGATCAAATTTAAATATTGTGTGTCTAGATATATTTGATGCAAAGTTGTTAGTGCTAATATACTTTACCTGAGTCTGGGTTAGTTGTAACACCAATAAAAAATATACAGAAGTACAACCAAGCAAAATGTAAGATGTAATTCTTACTTTTCATTGAATTTCAGTAATGCTAGGTCTTGGAAGAGAGACTGAAATAATGTGCTATGTGACTGGCGGCCCGAAAAGAACACACACACACACACACACACACACACACACATACACACACACACACACACATACACTAATCACTATAATCCGTGTATTATTTTATTTTTAATTAATAATATACATTATGTACTCTCTCACACACACACACACACACACACACACACGCGCAAACCAATTTGGTTAAGTTAAGGCTTTTAAGTGTTGAATACAAATCTTTCAATATCAAATTTTTGTCATTATCATTTTTTCATAATGTTACATTTCACAACCAGGTTACAACTAACCCAGACTATGGGGTGAATTGTAATATTTAACTTCATGCGTTTGAGACTAAACCATACATTTTCTGTTTGTGTTGTAGAGATAATAGCTGCAGCATTAAATAGCAGAGACATGTAAAGAGTTTGTGTCAAAGTTTGAAAGCAAGCATTGTAAGCATTCCAAGATTCAGACAACAATTTTACAAAGTAGGCTATCATGTTGAGGTATACCGGTAATGACACGTGGAAGTCGCCCTCACAAGCGAGTGACATTTGGCCTACATTATTTTGATTACTACTGACAATAATATTAATACAAATAGGCTTATTACTTTCTTTTATTATTGTTCAAGCCCTCTTGGGCTCCCTCTGGTGGACACGCGTCAGGCCAGCGTTGAATACAATGCATTAGCATAATACACTTTCTGAACAAGGTCATTTGCTGTTTTATGGGCTATTTTGGAAACAGTTCACAACTGTGGAATATATCAGCATGAGGAGCCAATCACATCCATTTGCTAAAGAGTTTCAAACCAAAACGACAATATAGTGTGTTGCTATTTTGGTACGAGCCACTAAGGGATCCTGGGACATTTTTTTTTGTTTTGTTTGTTTGTTTGTTCTTGTTCATTCGCAAAATGCACGTGTTGCAGACAGCGTGGTTCACGTGTGTCTCCCCCGGCAACCGCGGCAGGTACTGGGCGGGGGGCACTGTCATGTGGGTGCAGGAGGTGTCGGCCACGGTGCCCAGCCAGCTGGACGTGGAGGTGCTGGTCAGGCAGCTGGACAGCAGGCTGCTGCAGAGGATGGCCATAGAGACGGGCTTCTGCACCACCCGCATCCATCTCTACGCCCAGTGCTTTGGTGGGTACCCCCCCCCCCCCATTCACAATCACACGGAGCTCTACGCCCAGTGCTTTGGCGGGTACCCCCCCCCTTCACACGCACACGGAGCGTGCGTGTTGCCCTACATGACATACAATGTGATGTGATGTAGATGAGACGATGTGGCTAAATGCAGAAGATAGAGTAAACTAGCATTGCCACTAAATGTAGGTTTATAGTCGCCCAATTTGCCACTAAATGTTCCGTCCCTCCATTAATAATAGGCTATTGTGGTAAATCTGAATGAATTAAGTTTGTCTACACTGTGGAGCTGATGGTTTCTGAAATATGAGCTGACCCTTTCTTGTCTGTTTAATCTTATTACGTAATTTAGATAGATAGATATAGATATATACTATATTGTCCTCTTGAGGACATTTGTTTTGGGTTCTACAAACCAGATACAGTTAAACACAACAATATGCAAGATGTTACAGAAATAAATAAATAGATACTAAAATTCATAAGAAAACATAAGAAACACACCTGAAGCATCGATCAGCAAAGTTCCATCCTTACTCCACAACAACTTTTCTTTCAGTTTAAGAATCAGAGTTATAAACTCTTATTATACTCTTATAATTTACGTAACATGCACCAATAGGCCTACCTGGGATAGTGTTTTATTTTGTTTTTGTCCGATCTATTTAGGTTGAAATCGATCTTGATCATATTGGGAAGGTGCACAATTATGCAAAATAGACAAACACATTAACACTAAAGTATTTAAGTATTTGTACTTAGTTACTTCCCAGGTCTGGTTAACAGTAACGTAATTCTTGTGGTCATGTGAACGGTCTCGTAACATGGGTGACGGTGGTGTAGCGGGGCAACAGGTGAAATTGCTGGTTCTATCCCATCTAACTCCTCACCAAGTGTCAAGGTGTCCCTGAGCAAGACACCTGACCCTCTTCCCCTGGAGGTCAGGCGGTGCCTTGCATGGCAGCGATCACCATCGGCCTGTGAATATGTGTGTGAATGAGACAATACTGTACAGCGCCTTGAGTGGCCGGAATGTTGGAGAAGCGCTCTATAAATGCAGTCCATTTACGTGACCTCCACTCCCCATTCCAGACGAGATGATTCGCCAGGAGGCCGTCTCCTGTCTCGCCCGTGCAGTGCTGATGGCCCGGAGCCGGGACGAGGGCCGCATGACCCAGGAGGCCTTCCAGAAGTTGGTCCGGAGCAGCTATGCCTTCTGCGTCATCAAGGCCCTGCAGGACAACATAACTGGCCTGCAAGTGCGGGTGAGGAAGCGTGTCTCTTACTGCAACCAGGGGGGCAGCGTCTGACTTTAGGCTTGAAGCAGTCGTGACTTGTGGCGACAGGTGGTACTGCAGCCGGAAGAACCAGCTGCAATACACACCCCATTCATAAATCCATTACAGGTTTTACTGCTCCCCAAATATTTTTTAATTTTTTTATAATAATAATATAAAAATAATAATATTCTCCATTCCCTAATATTCACTGAAATGGTTCAGGTCCTACATGGAAGGTAGTTTTTGTGTCAGTTATGGAGACTCTATATCCTCCTCTGCTCCTCCCTCTTGTGGGGTCCCACAGGGCTCAGTTTTTGGCCCTTTTCTAGTCTCTTTATTTGCTTCCGCTTGGTTCTATATTTAGTAATCATGTCATTCTATTGTTATGCGGATGATACCCAGCCTCGCGAGACCATCCTGATCTTGCGAGCTTCAGTTTAATTTACTTTAAGTGTAAATGTATGCCGTCAATATAATGCTAAATATTAAACAAGTGTTAAGCCCCGGACACACTGCAAGAGACTGGCAGTGGCGTAGCGATGAGAGACAGTTGAAAGTCAATGTGATTCGGCGACTTGAAGTAATGACGGGCGACATAACGGTCTGCGACGCGTAGTGGGCGGGTACCAACGGGAGCTAAGGATGCCGTTGATTGACAGATTGACTGAAACATTTAGAGTGGGAAAGCCTGCAGTGTGTCCGGGGCTTCAGTCTTTGCCTTGAACCCGGGAGGGTTCTCTTTAAGAACCTGAACAACACAGGGAGAGGTGTGTTTGTTTTGATGCACTTCAAATATCAGCAAGCTTTCTCCAGAAAACCTGACTACACCTTTAAATGCCCAGGCCTCCACCCTGAAGAAGGAGAAAGATGAGATGGTCCGGCTTGTGAAGCAGCAAATGGCTGAGCGGGAGAGGCTTCTCCAGGTCAACGAGGCGCAGCGGCAACTGGCGGTTCAGAAGCGCTCGGCCGAGATCAAAGCTCTGCAAGCTGTCAACCAGAAGCTCATGGTAAGTGGCGGCCAATTTAGAACCCACACTAGGATTAGGGTTCAGCTGTATTCCAAACACCTCGGGGGTCGACCTGAGCAGTAACTTCACCCTACGATGTGGTTTTTGAGCTGTAAACAAAGTAATAGGATTGATCTGTGATGAGACACATTAATGCTGGTGTTAATATTGACAACATTCTTGTTTTTATAAAAAGCTGCATTTTATGGGCTGAAAATCAGAGCTAATCATCTGTTAAAAATCACCCCAGGACCTGGCTGGTTTTCAACGGTACACAGAGCTAGGGTGCCGTTATACTTTGAAGGGGGAGTCAGGCTTTTAGTTAGAGACAAGTGTCACTGGCTGGAGAGTGAATACACCCACACACACACGGGGAGAACATTCAAAGTACAGCCGGGATTTCCGGGGTTCAAACCCAGGACCTTCTTGCTGGGAGGCCACAGTGCTATCCACTGGGCCACTATAAACTATCCTGCACCTTTTATTAACCTGCCTTTAGGAGTCACGGTTACGCTGAAAAGCTCAGAATTTTGTGGTTTTTTTTATTGGATGTGGATACCACAAGTTCTTATGAAACATCACTGTTTTAGGCTCGTATTCTGTTAGTTTTCCCAACGGATGACTTCGGTTTGCATGATTAGTTCAAGGAGCTTCGGAAATTGTATCTCCGATGACAAATTACATTTTTACCGTTTCTGGATAGAAAAAAAGGTGTAAAATTGGAGATCTATTAAATAAAACATGACTTGTTTTCATTGTTATATTACTTGTGATGGAAAAACTGTAGATGCACCACAAAGGCCTTGCCGAAATTAATAATGCATGTATGATAAACTCTTCTCACCTAACGTTGATAAATTAAACACAACTTCACACATACAGCCAATACAGTTCCGTGCGTATTGCCTGCATCATAAAGTTAAAGCCAAACTATGTTTATTTCTTCAGGACCAGCTGAAGGACTTTACTGGCACAAGGTTGAAGGAGTAAAAATCCAGCATTCAAGCATTGTAGAATTGTATGTAATGTAATTGTATGTCTTATTGTATATTGTATTAAAGCTTGAAACATTCCTGCCCAGTGTAGTAAGTAGTACTATACTTACAGTATATTTAGTCTACTTTTTTGTCTTGTTGTAACATTAATCATTTACAGTTCTGATAAAATAAAATTGTAAATGACCCCAGTCAAGATTAGCAGGGAGTGTAGAGTAGCGTGTCGAGTTTGATTGATTGATTGATTGGTTGCCAGTAGGCCTACAGTATTATATTAGCAGCATTATATTGTGTTGTCCAGTAGGAGTGAAGTAGTTCATTTCTGAAGACAAAACAAGTGTCCCAGATTTTGTTAGTTGGCATTTTGTCCTTTTCCTCCATACCTGTCTCTCTACTGTCTGTCTGTCTGTCTCTCTACTGGCTGTCTGTCTGTCCTGCCCGATGACTGTGGAGAAGACAGGAGGAACATTATGGTCTGGGTGTTATTATGATTCTGAGGTGGAAGAGAGATTTGTCCTCCTAGGACCAATCTCTCAGGGCTTGAACTTTATTAATAGGGAGGAATCTCTAGATGGTAGGTGAGTAGGTGTGTACTTTGTACAAACCTTTGAGACTGTATGTATGATCTAAGATAATATATATACATTTTTATTTTTTATCAAGGACATTTATTTTATTTTATTTGCTCAGTAGACCTTTAAAATTGTTGGTTGATTAAATGACTCTACAGGACAATAATCTTGGTCGCCGCAAGGTCGTCTTCAGTGAAGTGGATAAAGTAAGGATCGGTTGTCATAAAAGTGCAGCCAAGAGCTTTGATCATCTATTATGGAAGGAGATGCTTTGTCTGCTAACTGCTATGGGTACGGGATCATCTCTGAAACCTAAGATGTTCAAGGACCAATCTGAGGGCATGCTACTCAAAAGCTTTGTCTCAAGATGACAAGGCTTCGCAGAAGTAACATACATCTCTTTTCTGCAACCGTGCGCGATGGGCGTTTGCCAGGATGATCTGCTGGCCTAAAAGGGTTAATACGGGTTAGGTTTTGTAGCAGTGTGTGTGTGCTGATGCCATATAACTGCATTAAAAACTAGATGGTGTGCAGGAATAGTAAAAGTAATAATGTTACAGTAACTGGTTACTGTATTATTGCTTTTTTCAGTAACTAGTATTGTAACTAATTTCTATTTCCAAAACAGTAATAATATTACAATTACTAAATAAAGTAATGCTGAATTACTGCGTTACAAGAATGAACTTTCTGGTCCTAGCAAATTTAGGATAGTCTAATTGAACCAACCTGTCAATCATCTGGTTTGAGAGGCTGCAATGTTTTCACGTTGGCTGATTGTCGACTCCTAAGTTTCATTATTGTTCCAATAAAGAGATTAAATTCTAAAATGAGATGGCTACACAGGTTGTCATTTTTCAGAAGGGGTGAAACAGGGTAGTGATTGTGAAAGTAATGTAACTAGTAACGTAACTATTTACTTTTAATGCCCAGTAATAAGTAAAGTTATATTATTACTTTTTGAAGGAGTAATAAGTATATAGTAACTTATTACAATTCTTGAGTAATTACACTCAACCATCTATAATACTGTATGCCTATCTTATACCCAACAATACACTTTGAGTTCCCAGTCCAGTCCATTTCAACAATGGTCCCACACTAATCCCATATCCCGTTACAGTGTTTAGGGGGTTCTTAGGGGCCCCTAGCAAGCATTCCTGCACACAGACAGAACCCCCCCCCATCCCAGCAGCACAAAGGCACGATCTGATCCCTCTCCTCCTTGAGGCCTTCCAGTCATCTCTCGGCACCTCTTATCAATCGCTCCGCAGCTGGCGCTGTGAAAGGCTGCCGAGGTGCCGCTGAATAATTCACGGCACACTTTGTGTGCACACACGTCGCTCACGCTTTGTCCCGCATTGTGTCCAGCGGTGTGTGTCTGTTGGTGTAATGTTTATGTGTGTGTGTGTTAGGGGGGGTGGCATCTGGTCCTCTCCCTCTAGCATATGCAGAAGCATGAGCGGCCCACAGACCCCCCAGCCAGGCACCTGCTTCACCCGAGACACCAGGTAAGATGCATTTCCCTGCCCTCATGTGCCCCCCGCGGTGCCCTGCGTTTAGGCAGACCTAAAGATAGCGTTACACTCACAGTCAGATTTGACCTACAGATAGAGCTGTTTGGTGGAGGAGAGGTTTGAGCTGAGCATGTGAAAACCTTGTATCGGAGGATCTATAGACACTTTGGATACTTCAATAAGGCTGTGATTTGCCCGTTTGGCTGTTTATAATGTATGTTGCAGGCACATGGCACATTTTGTTGTTATGTTTTGTGAGTGAGCTGAGCGACAGAAGGACCTGTTTTGACAGGTGTGTTCAGGTGTGGTCATTTACTCATTAGTTGGTCAGTGTATCTATCATGCAACACATCGGCCATGCTTTGTGTTTTATAGGATTGGCCTTCCCAGCTGCATTTATTAGCATAGGAAAAGTACACTGTGGATTTGTTGACATTTGTATGTATTTTCTGTTTTGTATGCAGCAGCAGGATTTCCTAGCTATAAGGAACCCTGAAGATGCCACCAGTCAAGTCCAGAGTTAGAACAAACAAGGATGAACATAAGCAGAAGAAGCAGAGAAAGGGGAGTGAAACTGCAGCGTCCCCTAGTAATGTACGAAGAGGCAAAGGGAAATCGCCCCTCCTGCTGAAGTTAAAAGGCGAGGAACCCACCAGCAAGGTCAGGAACATCGAGACATCAGGTAATAAGAAGAGAGAGACAGAAAAGGACATTGAGCAACGGACAGAAGCGGGAAAGCAATTGACCGGCGGGCCGACAGGTGGTCAAAACCACAAACGGTCGCAGCCCCAAGGTGGGAGCGACACCACACCCAAGCAGGCGATGAAAGAATTCAACAAATTCCCAGCAGGTGAGACGGACACCGCAAACGCGGCAGGGGGGGTCCACAAGCCCCTTGCAGAGATTATTAGCAGCGATGCGGTAACAGAGTCTGAGGAGGAGTCTGAGAGCGATGGAGGAGCCACAGAGGAGCGCACGCAGGACACTGATGACACAGAGGAGGAGTCGGGGTGTAAAGACCGAGGAGGAGAGGAGACGCGCGGGAGCTTGGACTGCAGCGAGGAGCAGCAGGAGGAGGTGTCGTCGTCGTCGTCGTCGGAGGAGGAGCACAGGGAACCTGAAAGCGAGCAGAGCGAGACGGACCGGAAACGTCCAGAGGAAGGGATAAGCAAGAGCGAGGCTGAGGGAGATCCAGTCGCCACCAGCGAGGGAGGAGAGGAAGAAGAGGAGCAGGAGGAGGAGGAGGAAAAAACTCCAGCGTCTGACTCCAGCGACGGGGACGCGGGAGATAAGCCAACCAAGAGGAGAGCGCCTCGGCGGCAGAAGGTCAGTGACGACGCCGGGAGGCGAAGACGGACACAGCAGCCGTCAGAGCCTAAAGGCAGGATGTTCACACACAGCCGAGAAGACAAACGAGCTGCCAAGGCTGAGAGGCAGAAGGCTGAGAAGGAAGCCAAACAAAAAGCCAAGGAAGAGAAGAAGAATGAGAAGATGTTGCAGAAGGCACAGAAGAACAAAGCTGCACAGGACCGGAGTCACTCAAAGATTGGTGGCTCACTCACCAAGGTTGAGACGACAAAAGGCAAAGCACAACACTTAGCAAACAAAACCAAGAGCATTAAAGGAGCCGGTACTTCCCAGGAAGAACATCCAAATGATGAAGATGAGGAGGATGAAGAGACCGGACAAATGTCCAGTCCGCCCACAGGCCAAGCCAGAAGGATGCTTTTGAAAGCCAAAGGAAAAGACCTCAATGCCAGTGTTGAGTCTGAACCAGTGAAAGAGAAGAAGATGGCAGATTATACCAAGGGCGAGCCCAAAAGTCTACTTTTGGGGAAGATAAAAATTGCGCCTGTTCGCACCAGAGCCAGTAAGAAATTAGCAAAGCCAAGTGAGGAGATGTCATTAAGTGAAACTTCAGAGGCAGTCTCTGCAAAACCCAAAGAGCACTTGATAGCGCAAAGGAAAGGTATGAGGACCCTCCGTCGGGTGTCCGGTTGGATCCAGCAGAAGATTCCAAGGAGCGTAAAATTGAGGAAAAAAGTTTCGGCTTGGTCAAGGGCCATCGGGGTCGCCCATTGGCTCTCCCTTCATGCCTTACAGCTGAAGGACGGAACAAGGAACTCCAAGGGCGGTCTCCTCACGCACAGAGCAGGCATGAGAGTGTCCAGAAAAACCACCCTCGCCAGTAGAAAGAGCAGGAGCTCCAGTGACTCTGGAGAAGCTGAAGAGAAAGGTAGTTACCAAGGAACGGAAGGGGAAGGGGAGGACAGGGAACACACTCCTGTCCCAGCGGGAGAGAAGGAGACGGAGGCTAAATATGCTGTGGTCCTGCCCAGGATGAACAAGATGGCCCTGGCAAAGGCCTCCAGCCCAGATGGTGGCGCCAGTCCTCCGGAAGACTCTCCGTCCGCCCCCTCAGAGCACAGACCCCCCAAGCCGGGGGCCAGGCTCGTGCTACCCGTCAAGCCGGACCTCAGCCTCCTCCGGTCCGTGGCAAAGCCCCGGCCGGGCAGGTTAGGTGAGAACGGGGCGGGGGCAGAGAGCGGCGTTGGTACGGCAACGTCTGAAGGACCACCCGAGGGCGGGGCCTGGAGGGGCAAGGAGGCCGCTGCCCCGGCCAGTCGGGACGGCCCCAGCGTGCTCCAGGCTGCCAAGGGGAGGCTGGGCACCTCCCCCCTCAAGCTGAGCAAGGTGGCCCTGCCCGGGGGAAGAGTCACAGCCGATGGGCCAGCCCGGGCCAGGGCGATGGGAACGCCCGGGTCTACCGACGATCAGAGCGGAGACAGGCGGGCAGCAGCGTGGGCAGTGGGGCCGGGCCACAAGGAGGAGGGGGCAGCGTGGGCAGCGGGGCCGGGCCACAAGGAGGAGGGGGCAGCGTGGGGAGCGGGGCCGGGCCACTTGGAGGAGGCGGACCAAGAGGTGGCCCGACTGATGGGTGAGGGTGGGGCGCCGCTGGGCGCCCCTCACTGGACAGGAAGCGCACGGATGAGCGGCGACCCCCAGGTGACCCGACTGTATCTGGAGCTGTTAGCATTAAAGGGGAGGAAATGTGCTGTGTCTGCGATGCAGGAACGATCTTAGTTCTTAGAACACCGCTTTCAGGAGCTTATTCAGCTCCTACTTCAGGGTAGCATCATTTTGCGGTGATTGGTCGAACACTTACAGCAACCGGCATTTTTACTTATACTACTGTAGTAGTAAGAATTGTTGCCGTTGTCGTTTGCGCTCTTTTAACTGCACGTCTCCATTCCCCATCCGTCAACATAAAACCCACTACACACAAACACATAGCGCCGATAATGGGGTCTTCCACGGTAGTTGTAGGAGGCTGTCAGACACCAAGCCAGCGTTCCTCTCGGATTATCTCGGAATATTTGGTTCCATTGTGTGTCTAATAATAATTATAAACTTTATTTATAATATAGCACCTTTCATACAGGAGTTGCAGCTCAAAGTGCTGTACGAAATGACATGCATGTCGGTGCTTCATAAAAAACAACAACGGAACAAGAAACAAGATATCACAAAACAAGCTAATATTTGATCAAATACATAATAAATGTCTTTTATCCCTCTATCTGGCTAGTCCCTTCTCAACCCCACCCCCACTCCTTCGACAGTCAATGCTCATTTTGTATGATCACATCTATATTTGAGGTGTTTTCTCTCCTGTGGATATGTTGTTGTTGTTGGTTGAGGCGGCGGGGGGGGGGGGGGCTGGTCCTCAGGCTTGGACAGCAGGGGGCTACATGAGCACCAGACCGTTTGAGAAGCGCTGTGCTAACCACCCTGCTTGTGCCTGTGCAGGACTGGCTACGGTCGGGCGCCCTGCTGCCCCACCAGACGGTGGAGAAGCTGACCAGCTGGACCGCGTATGACGGCCGGGGGGGGCCCAGCGGCCCAACCGACCGGGGCCCCTGGGAGTCAGAGGACCCGGCCCAGCACATGCTGGAGAGCCGGCTAAACAGCACACAGGTGCGGTGTTGCCCTGTTGCCGTGGCAGCGTCAGTGCTGCACACTGGCACTGCAGCAGGTGTTATGTCAACTTTCCCACCGTAGCGCTAAATTAAAGTTATGTCTCCTGGAGTAACAAATAGGTAGTGTGAGTCCAAGAGTGAACCCAATGGAAGGGGCAGGATGGTTCGACGGGAGGCATGAGGACACAACTTGGATGTGCGCATGCGCAGTCTGCCCAGGTTTTGACGGACAGGATTCCATATCGGGAAACCCGGTCCACGTCAATGAAGCACTGTAGATGTGATTTCTATAAAAGCACAACTAAAGTCCACTGATGTGTATTGTTTCAGGCAAACATTTGGCCGTAGTTCCCTAAGTCCAAATGTTCCTGGGATCAGCCAGGGATGAACAACGCATGTCCAGGAAGTGAATATCCAAACCACGTCTTTGCTCCACGCAAAAACTAACATCTAACTTAGTGAGATAATCTTGTTTTTAGATTTTAAAATCTACTTGGACTTGTTTCTAATATAAATGGCTTATCTAGTGACTTAAATTAAGTAAATCTGCAATTAATTTAAGAAATCTTATTAAGTGAATTTCACTTACTGCACAGGCAGAAAAAAATTGCTTGTTTTAAGCATAAGAAAGCTCATAACTAATATATTTGCACACATATTTGATAGGGCATTTTTTGCAGTGCAGCCACCCTCTTCCATGGAATCATCTGGCTAGGACCTTTACGTTGTTGGCCTAGTTACCCATTCTGTTGGCAAAAACCACAGCAATTGACCTTCCCCAAGCCCCGCCCCTTTCACTTGTCCTACCTAGTTACTGTAACTAGGTAGGACAAAACGCCATGAAAAGCTATTACAGCAAAACGGACAGTTGAAGGTTTCCGTCAGATTCAAAAAATGCTCAACTGTTATTGGAGGACATGCAAAAAGGGGCGGGGCTTGGGAAAGGTCAATTGTGTCTATTGACTTGCTATTTGGTTATTTGGTTATTTGAGTATGCTCTGAGCTTTATCACAGAGAGAACAGACTCTTTCACCAAACATTAGCCTGCACGTGGCCTAGTGGCAGTCTGAATCCTTTTGCTTGATTGGTTCATTGTGATACAGTAGCCTATATCTAAGTGCATCAGGCTGTTCCTCCACCTCTGGTTGCTACTGTTGGTGCAAACGTCAGGGCATGAATGGTAGCTGCTGTTTTATTTATTTCCCGGTCTCGCCAGTACAATAGGGCATACACTGAATGCTGCTACGAGATAGATCAGCTATCCCACCGTACCCCCGCTGGTCGATTGGTCACTTGTAAGGTGGAAGGGGACTTATGAATGGGTCAGCAGTGTCAACACACACACACACACACACAGCACCACTGAGATATCACCTGGTTTGCTCTTTAGATAATGTGCGTTCACATCAGCTAGACAAGAGGATGGATGTCAGGTAAGGTGACGTCTGTAGTTACACCACAGTGTCTAAACGTGCAGTTTCTCCAGGTGGTGATGCCGGGAATGGAAGATGCTGTAGAAGTGGATGAGGTAGAGGACCTCTCTCAGCTCCAGTGAGTCTCTCTCTCTCTCTCTCTCTCTCTCTCTCTCTCTCTCTCTCTCTCTCTCTCTCTTTCTCGTCCCCTCACACACACACACACACACACACACACACACACACGCACACACACACACACACTAACAAGACTCCATGCCTTACTGCTGTGTTCTGTCCATAGAGAAGTGTCTGAGAGTGCCGTCCTTTTAAATCTGAAGAAGAGGTTTCACCGGGACTGTATTTACGTACGTAATGTAGTCATGCTTTTGTGATTACGCCATTACAAAGCCCTCTCCTCATGTTGTAGAATTAATGATTTGACCTACACAGACCTACATAGGGAACATGCTGCTGTCGGTGAACCCCTTCAAGCCTCTCAGTATTTACACAGAAGATGTCAGATGCCAGTACCACGGCAAAGAGCAGCAGCGCAACCCACCGTATGTGTGACTGTGTGTTGTGTGTTGCATTAGAACCAGAGGTCTGGCTGCTAAAGGTTGCTATGAATGTGTGGTGTGTTGCATTAGAACCAGAGGTCTGGCTGCTAAAGGTTCCTATGAATGTGCGGTGTGTTGCATTAGAACCAGAGGTCTGGCTGCTAAAGGTTGCTATGTTTCAGCCATGTCTATGCCATAGCGGATGCTGCCTTCAGACAATCCCAGATTTCCATGCAGGAGCATTGCATCGTGATAAGGTACACTAGTGGTCTGATAGTTCCCCCTTCCAACCCTTAGACCTTGTAACTGTATGTGCTGTATCTAGCACCAGCTGAAACATCTCCTGTGCTCCCCTTGTGACTGTGCCCAGCGGCCAGAGCGGGTCAGGCAAGACTGAAGCCACCAAGATGATGGTACACTACCTCAGCTCCATGTACCACGGCAGGACCGACAACTTCCGACAGGTACGCAGATGACAGACAGCGTTTTTCTAACCTTCCGGCCACTTAAAGCGCTGTACAGTATTGCCTCACATTCACACATTCATACAATAGTGGTGTCAGTCATGCAAGGCACCACCTGACCACCAGGGGGAGCAGTTAGGGTTACGTGTCTTGCTCAGGGACACCTCCACACTTGGTGAGGAGTTAGTGGGATTCGAATCAGCGACTTATGGATCAGTTGTTCCCCCACTTCCAGCTCATGGAGGTCCTTCCCATCCTGGAAAGTTTTGGGAACGCCAAAACGATCCTGAACAACAACTCCAGCCGCTTCGGCAAGTACCTGCACGTCCACATCCTCCGGTGAGTCTCCTGCGGTGCGACGGCGCTTCTGTGTGCTCGCCCGGCCCTGTGGGGGGCGCCGTGCTGGTGTCACACATAGCCTCATCGCTGTCCTCTTGTCTTGTTGTTGATTGACAGCGGGGTCGTTGTGGGAACGTCGCTGTCCAAGTACCTCCTGGAGAAGTCCAGGTTGGTCTTCCAGGTGAGTGTGGCGTGAGGGTCAAGGAGGTCCTAAAACATTTTTCTGAACTCGAGCACTTCCCCGTTTTAATTCCCTTCCCTCTTTTAAATAAAATTATATTTTTTATTTCAATGTAACTGCCATTTTGTGAATATTTAGTTTGTTTGTGTTTCAGGGATTGTGCACATGAACTTTGCACATGAGAATTAGTCTGGAGAGCGTGTGTTTGACCAATCAGCGTCGTACTCATACCTACGGGCGTGGTGTAGGTGTTATGACAGCAATAGCTACCTCAAGAGGTTACCATAGATACCATAGATGCTGCAATGCCATCAGTTCTATTAGAAGGTATTAGTGGAGCAAAGCACTGCACTAAAGGCTTTGCTCTATGAAAAATATGTTTTCACTCTTCACCCAACTGGCTTCGGCCAGAGCCATGTAGAGAGAGAGTCGCATCATCTCCGTTCACTCAAATGGACCAGAGCCATGTAGAGAGAGAGTCGCGTCATCTCTGTTCACTCAAATGGACCAGAGCCATGTAGAGAGAGAGTCGGGCCATCTTCGTTCACTCCAGTGGAACGTTTTTTCACAGCAATGGCGCCTCAAAATAGTTCCCGGAAGTTAAATTTGATTTTAAATGTAAATCGGTGTGTTTATTGACTACTAATTACCAACAAATGAAGTTATACCTCTGTATACATATATTAAAACTGCCCACCAAGCACTTCCGGGAACTATTGTGCCATATATAATAGGTTTTGCCTCTCCATGAACCATGTGACCATTGACAATTTTGAACGTCCGTTGGCAGATCGTGGAGCCTGAAAATAGTTCCCGGAAGTTACTAAATACTACCCTAAATACTAAAAGTACCCTGTAAATTAGATTTTAAATGTAAATCGGTGTGTTTGTTGACTACTAATTACCAACAAATTAAGTTATACATCAAGCACTTCCGGGAACTATTGTGCCATAGGTTTTGCCTCTCCATGAACCATGTGGCCATTGACAATTCCGAACGTCCATTGGCGTAACTCTGTTATTTCCATGGCTCTGGCTTCGGCATGCAGGTTCATCCAATCACGTGCAAATCATTTCTTGAAAGCGCCTCGTCTGCCCTTTTTAAAACCGTGTCAGGTTACAGAGCGTCACCTTCCCGGGATAGTTGCTATACAGAAGGCTGCTGCTGTAGCATATACATAGTAATGGTAGTGTTATATATATACAGCGCTTTTATAACCTTCCGGCCACTCAAAGCGCTGGAGAGTATAGCCTCACATTCACACACACATCCGTACACTGATTGCGACGGCTGCCACGCAAGGCACCACCTGACCACCAGGGGGAGCAGTGGATCGAGCCAGCGATTTCTGGACCACGTGTCGGCCCCGCTCTACCCACTGCGCCACTGCTGACCATATATACAGTATGTGTGACGGAGATCGTCTGTCCCCCTCGACCTCGGGGACCCCGATCTCCCACGCAGAGAGCGGCCGCTCTACAAGGCAGGCTAAAACCCACGGGCTCTAGCCTGCATGGGCAGAGAGTCCTATGAGGTGTCGGAGAGTGAGGATTAACTTCACTGCACAGCTGGTCACCATTACATATGTATACAGTACAGTGTAGCCCCCGCCACGAGAAGTACCGTATTTACATAGAGAAGGGCTGCCGCCATCTTGTCTCCTTCTTGCTGCCAGGCCCGGGAAGAGAGGAACTTCCACGTCTTCTACGAGCTGCTGGCCGGGATGAACGAGTGGGACAAGCAGGAGCTGTATCTACAGGGAGCAGAGACGTACTACTACCTCAACCAGGTACACACACACACATGCATAAGAGCTGATCTTGAGTCTGGTACTGTGGGATCACAAGGGATGTCTGCATAGCCCGCTATAGACTGCTTTAGGAGTGGTTAGATGTCTCCAACCTTCACTTCTTCAATGGGTTGGACTGCTTTAGGAGTGGTTAGGTGGTCTCCAAAATTAATGTCAGTCAATTATATAAATTATTCTAATTTAGGGGACTAGGAAGAGTACCTTCATGGTACCTTCAAGAGTACTTTTAGTTTTACGACAGTTGTTTTCCATCAGTGTGTTCGATACCCTCAATTAAAGGCAGGGTTAGTCATTCTTGCTAACTTAGAGCTAAAATCAAAACAGTATCACCATGGGGCCTTCCGTGGCACCGCTCCACACATCGAAAAGCAAAGTATAGTGGTGTGAGCAGTGACCACTTCACGTCCTTCATTCTCTCCCCCTCATCTATCTCTCTCTCCCCCCCTCCCTCTCTCCATCCCCCCCATGCTAGGGAGGAGAGTGTGAGCTTAAGGGGAAGGGAGACAAGCAGGACTTCAAGCTGTTGCTGCGGTGCTTCGAGACCATCGGTCTCCAAGGCGATCAGATCTCCACCATCTGGGCGGTGCTCTCCTCTGTCCTGCAGCTGGGCAACATCTGCTTCAGCTCATACGAGGTGTGTGTGTGTGTGTGTGTGTGTGTGTGTGTGTGTGTGTGTGTTGTGTGTGTGTTGTTGTCTACCTGTGTGTCAATCATCCCCCTCCTCCCCCCAGAGTGAGTCATTCGAGGTGGCCCGGGTGTTCAGCGAGGCCGAGGCTCGGAGGGCAGGCAGCCTCCTCCACATCTCCTCTGAGGCCCTGCAGACGGTCATCACACACCGAGTCACAGTCCGTACCTCTGCTATACACTGTAGCATTATAGCATCAGTAGCTCTGCTATACACTGTAGCATTATAGCATCAGTAGCTCTGCTATACACTGTAGCATTATAGCATCAGTATCTCTGCT